>PISW01000493.1:294100-361114 GCA_004023785.1 Mungos mungo
GGGGGGGGGGGGGGGGGGGGGGGGGGAGTTGAAAATGGCCTCACCCAGCTAACCAGTGTCTAGTATCAGAACTCTGTTCTCCTTGATCAGAAATCACACACCCTCCGTTTGTCTCCAGCTTTCATCCAATCCCCACTTTTACACTGTCCGTGACCAAGCAATGAGGTTGCCAGGCAGCCCCTGTCTCTTGAGTTTTATCTCAGATGCCGCTGTGTTTCCCAGGCCCCTCACTTCTGAGGGACTGTGGCTTTGACCCGCTCGGCCCCTCTGCTGGAGGGTCTCACTGAGCAATGGCCAGGTGCTGGCTGCACCCAGGAACATTCTCGGGACTGTGCTGCTGCAGATGCTCAGAGACTGCAGCTGGGTGCCAGCGTGACCCAGAAAAAGTTCACAAGATCATATGGCAGCAGCATTTCAGGGATTATGGAAAACCACAACACACATCTGACACCAGGCATCCTCCTTAATGACCTTGTTCCAGCACCAGCAAATGCGGTGGTTCTCCGGGGTCCACTAGGGCCCTTGCCTGTGGGGAGGCTGCACCGCCTCTACCACGTGTCCTCCCAGCAGGGGATCTGCCTCTCCCCATGTGGCACGGGGACCCCCAGACTTCACTCTGCTCCTGGGGATTTTCCCTTCCCACCAGAGTACCACCAGGTATCCAGCTGCAGAGTTTCAGACTCTGTGATCCCGTTTATAGAGTCTTAATGGAATTTAAACCCTCTCCTTTCTCCTTTCACCCTTTACAGTTCAGTCCCTGCAGCTGTTTCCACTGTTCCACTTACTCTCCAGCTGCTTTGGTGAGGTGGGTGCTTTTCCTGTCCTCTCCCCGCTGTCTCTGTCCTCTCTCTGCAGCTCCCTTCCCTTCGCGGCTTCCCTCTCCCCCACTTCACCTCTCCACACCACGTACCTGTGGTTCAGGTTGTGCAGATTATTGTGTTAATCCTCAAATCAGTTTTCTGGGTGTTCAGGATGGTTTAGTGTTGATCTAGCTATATTTCGTAGATGCAAGACACAAAAAAACTTCCATGCTGTTCCGCCATCTTGGCTCCTCCCCCTGCTCAAAGAATTTTTATTGCCATATTTACTTATGACCTCACACCCCTAAGTGTGTTTAATTATATATATATATATATATATATATATATATATATATATATATGTTATTCTAACATGCATAGGCTGAGGAGACACCCCACGACAAAGGCAATGGTACACATCCCCATAGATTTCTGTGGTAAGAGAAAACAGACTTCATGTGAGAGTTAATAGTGACGACAACAATAATAAAATTATGCTAATAGCTTTTATGGAGTGGTTCATGTGTGCCCAGTGCCAAGCTAAGCAGCTCTTTGTAATGCTTTACCCATGTAATATCGATGCCAGAAGTAGTTTAAGGTATTATTTGCACTTTAAAGAATTTTTAACCAGAGTATTTCATAATGAGGTCGTATTTATAAATATTGCACACACGACGTTATGATCTGCATTTTAGTGGCAGATCATGTTGGTGTATGTCTGTCCATGTCAGTATCTCAGGATCTGATAGTTGCACAAATGTTCCATTAGTTGGACTTTTACTTTTTCCATTGCACATGCTTAAAAGCATGAAGAATACACACATAACATAAATTTATTCAAATAGATATAAGTCTGTTTATAGATATGGATATACAGGCAGATATTGATAAAAATAGTTTATACTCCATTGCATTTCCGAAAGGATCTGTGTTAGCAGTAAGCTGAACAAAGTACTAAACACAGCTTAAAAGGAGTAATTATTTAGTTACTTCCTTTTAAAACATATCCTTTTGTGAATAAATGATTTCATGAAGTTGGTCAATGAATAAGTTTCAAATGATACTGTTCTTACAAAAGTTGCTAAATGTCCATCCATGAAAATAATTAGATATCACATGCACACACATACTCCACACCCGCTGCTTAACAAATGCACGTAATCTATTTGCGTGATAGGTAGCACTGGGACTTTATCATGAAACTGTGAAATTCATGTTTTTCCTCAGTGTTATGAAGGAACACTTGCTTGCTCAGTTCAGTCATTATGGGGATAAAATGATCAAGCAAATCAAAAGACTTTATAAATTTTTAAGTGTCTAGAGCCTTCAATTTTATTTGCATACAGTGGTTTCAAGTGTTGTTTTTCAAATTAGAGAAAACATGTTTAACCAAGATCCAGAGGCAGTGATTTAACAGAGCAAAACCCAGAAACTCCATTTGGCATTTTCAGGGGAAGTGTAGATTTCAGGAGGAAATAAATATATTGCAAAAAAGGAAAAGGAAAAGAGAAAACATAACTTTTATTCCTGAAAATTGTAAATAGCTAAAATCACTTTTATACTGCCAGCTGTTTTTCCTTTTCCAGTGGCAGTACTGTTTACAAGAGAGTGCACAGCCTTGAATCTTTACAATGTTTTCAAATTGTAGCCTTTTACATTTATGTAAATGCATTCAGCATTTATGTATACGGTGAATTTGTAACACATTAGAAACATGACCTAATCAGCTATGCTTTAAAAATTATGTTCCCTGTATATGGGGAGCTAAGAATATTTAAGTAAATCATCTTTTGATATTCAGAAAATTCTAGAAAATATTTGCATATAGAAACAAAGAGGCAATTTAGGAATAAGACCTAGAAATAGATATTGATCCTGATTTTAAAAAGGAAAAAAGGATGGGGCACCTGGGTGACTCAGTTGGCTGGGCGTTCAACTTCAGCTCAGGTCATGATCTTGTGGTCCATGGGTTTGAGCCCCACATCGGGCTGTGTGCTGACAGCTCAGAGCCTGGAGCCTGCTTCAGATTCTGTGTCTTCCTCTCTCTCTGCCTGTCACTCACTCATTTTCTGTCTTTCTCTCTCAAAAATATATAAAACATTTTTTAAAAATTTTAAATAAATAAAAAGATAAAAGGAAACAAGTATACAGAGGTTTTTTTTTTTGACAGTTTAGAAAATGTATATAGTTTATATACACGCTTCTAAGGGCAGAAAATATACCATAGGTAACTTAGTGTTCAGTATTTAATACAATTTCACATGGAAATTAGCACTCAAAACTTTTATTTATTTATTTATTTAAAATTTTTTTATTGTTTTATTTTTGAGAGAGACAGAGCAAGAGCTGGAAGGGGCAGAGAGAGACGGAGACAGAATCTGAAGCAGGCTCCAGGCTCTGAGCTGTCAGCACAGAGCCCCACATTGGGCTGGAACCCATGAGCTGTGAAATCATGAGCTGAGCTGAAATTGGATGCGTAACTGACTGAGCCACCCAGCCGCTCTCAAAAGACACCGTTCTAAGTGCTCGTCTTGCATTTTGGTCTTTGGTTCCACCATTAGTGCCTTGTGCGATAAAGCAGAAGTGATACAGAAATGTATCCTGTGCACTCAGACATTTATGTAACTAACATTCACTCAGTGACTTGGGGCATTAAAAAGGAATCACGGAGTAGGATGCATAGAGGAAACTGAACCTTGAGCCCCATTCTCAATTTTAAATTTATTCGCCTAGCAATATAATGCAGTACATCAAAATGGTGTGAGTTGCCTGCACCGGGACTGAAGTTTGTACCATCAAAGAAGAAGGGTAAGATAAGAATGCCTTTTCCATAGAAAAGTAGAGCCTTGTTTTTTGTGCACGTGATTCCAAAGCCTCTAGGAGTTAGTCAGCGAATTTGCTTCGTGTTGCAGCAAACCAGTGGTTTCAGTGCTTTTTCTTTTCACCCAACTTAAGGGAAGTCATATAACTTTTATAGCTCAAGCCGACTGGAAAATCCCATTTTAAACTGCAGCTGAATGTAGTTGCAAATGGAAGTAGACATGTTCCATTCCTGGCTCAGTGTAAGTGGGAGCTTTCTAGCTCCTATGGCTATAGTCACACA
The DNA here is from genome assembly GCA_004023785.1 of Mungos mungo. Lineage (NCBI taxonomy): Eukaryota > Metazoa > Chordata > Mammalia > Carnivora > Herpestidae > Mungos > Mungos mungo. The sequence goes on from PISW01000493.1 coordinate 298,004, forward strand.
ATGAAGCTTGCAGTGTAACGCAGTGTTTTGTTTTGGCGGACTGCGTTTTTGAAAACTTGACAAAAAAAGATGACGCAGAAGACCGTGGTTAACAACGTTGGTGTTACGGAACAGTAGAGAAACGGTGAGTCCTCCCTTCCCTCCAAGGGGGTTTGTCTTGACCTATTCCTATGTAAGCCAGGCAAGAACAGTGGCCTGGCGCCCCCTGTGTGTCCCAGGACCCACTGGTGGTCACTCTGACTAACTCACAGAGGCCCGGATGAGCTCTCCGAAGAGCTGGAGGCAGACCTCTCCTCTGCTGGAAAAACCCTGTGACATACACTGCGGGCAGTATTTCCCTTTTCTGGTCTGTTGGGTTTGAGCTAAATATCTACTTTTTTGCAAACCAATCTCTGTTGATTAGGGCTACAAAGATAGAAGAGCTAAAAAGTAAATAAAATAAAGTTGAGAGAACGTTCACCATTGTAGCGGCTGCTTGCTGGAGCGCAGGGGCAGATAGTGATTCCGAATGGGCCCATGGGCCTCTCGTGGTTCTCAATGATCTAGGCCTCACACGGGGGCTCAGGGTGGGGATACATGCGTTAATTTTATTATTAAACTTAAAACTATAGCTCTATGTTTCACAATAATAAGATATGAAAATGAAATTCAGTGTCTGTGAACCTAAGTATACAATCTTGCTTTATCATTTATTGTTAGTATGAGGTTAGGGAAGAGTTTTCTATGTAGTATCCAGGTATTGTAAAGGGCTCCTTTTTGTTTGTTTGTTTTGTTTTAAGGGTATTCCATCTTACCGTTTTTCAGCCGTATTAAAAAATAATAACAACAACACTTTTCCCAATGTGTATCATCTCTGTTTTGGAGAAATCACAAAACATTTCTTTATGTATGAAGCAGAAGTAATAAAGCCAACTTCACCAACTATAGGGAAATTAAACAAAATAACGTTGATAAAGTGATTGGCACATAGTAAACCTCTGGTGAATGTCAGTTCTCAGCCTCTTAGTTCTAGTGACGTTAGTTAATATAATATTCATATTCATAAGAGTTCACCTGATAGTTTTATGTAGAAGCTAAAAAACTAGGGGTAAGTATATAGTGAACTTACAGTTTCCTTGACACAATAAGTGTGTCCAAAATCAAACTCTACCAAATTGCTGTACTTCATTTTTACTGAAGGTGGGTAAGTATATTTCAGTTTACGACAAGTACAAATTATTTGAAAAAACTGTAGAATAATAACAGGTAAGACTACATATTGAACACTTACTGTTATCAAGGAGGAAATGGCTTACATCATCTTCATGTCAAGGAGAATAATGAGTACTTCATAAAGATCTTAAGATGACTAAGACTTGTAGAGTATGCAGTATCAGGCCAGGGCTATAAATAATATTTTCCAAGTAAAAGACACAAAATACTCTCCTACCAATCCTGGGAAATAGGATCATTATAATACTATTTTGGAGGAATCCAGAGAGTCAACAAACGGGCAGGCTAGAACTTGAACCTGTGGCTAGTTACTGTTATATCCGTGCCTTTAGCCACCGCTCTCTTTTCTGCCCTATGAATGTCTGTGCCTGCTGTATCTCCCATTGCCTGGCATAATGCCTGGGACTGTAAATGTCTGAATTAATGAGTAAACAAATGAATGAACTGTTAAGATCTTGATGGTGGATATGAGGTTTGAGAGCTGTGTCTAAGATCAGCAAAGAAAGGCACGCCATAAGTTTGGTTTCTAAATAAGTTCCGCGCAGTCATCTTTCCCTCTGTATTTCACTCTCTTGTTCATGCCAGGCTTGTGTAGACTTAACCTGCACCGTGGGCTGTTGGATCTAGCCCCTGTGGTAGAGGTTGGGAGCATGTTCCAGACTTGTTAATAAAGTCTTTCTTTAGTACTGATACCTCCAGCCGTCACCAGCTTCAGCATCTACTTAACACCCAGTTTCAACAATTATGAATGTTTATATGACATCATGTTACTATCCTTCTCGCCCTCAGAATCAGAACTGCTCACGCTAAGCCTCATATGAGTATTAACGTAAAATGCTGGTGGATGAATCTTAGTTACGGCTCATTTTGTTAAGATAGTGTAGTGCCTGAAGCTGAATATGGGTGTCTCTCCTGACAGTTAGCTTATTGAAGAGAAAATAAGCCTAGGAAGATGAGAACTGATTCCTCTGGGTTAATATAAGCAAATTGTACACTTGCCATCTTCTCTATGCACATGTTTTCATCAGCAGTTTCTGAGGGAGTTAATCGTGGCAAAGTCAGACTCACTGTTAGAATGCGTGTTGGCTGTTGTTGGCTTGGCTCTTCTGGTCCTCCCTCCACCTTGCACACCGTCCTCTGCCTGAGGGAGGGCATCACTGCAGACCTGTGCCGCAGTATCAGTGGGCCTCTCTGTCCCCAGGCTTTGAGTGGGTGCTGCCCGTGGGAGGTCCCGAGAAAGTGAGGTCAGGGTATCAGTTCCCCTGGCTCTCTCCTTGAGGGTTGGCGGTTGCCCTCTTCCAAAGGTCAGAAACTCTGTCAAGTGACCCTTGCCTTACAGTTATCCTAATTTGCAGTAACTGTTACCTCCTTATGCCCCTTCAGGCCTAACCCTGCACCATCCTAGACCTGGGTGAAGCATGGCGCCATGTTGGACTTCCCTAATTCCTGCCCACACATTCCTAGAGTCCCTTCATTAAACTCCTCAGATCACCCAGTTTAAGTATGCTGGGTTGGGTTTTTTTGTTTGTTTGTCTTTCCTGCCTGGAACCTGTCTGACACAGAGGTTACTTGTGGAATGGGAAAACAGGTTTGTGTAATACACAGGACTATGATACCTTCTGTTTTTAGAAGCAAATAGTTTAAATCTCTTCTTTGGTTGAGATATATTTTGCTTGTATTACACATAAACTGTTTAATGTTCTCAAGAGTACTCTACTAAATAGACCAAAATAGATGCATGAGCCTAGAGAGCAACCAAAGAACATTTCAGAGGCAGAAGGCGTGATACTTGGAATAAACCAGAAAGTGGAGGTTAAAAAGAAACAAGGACACTTCAGACTTAGTTATCTTATAGAAAGTTTCTGTAACTTTCATTAATTACTACTGTTTTCATTCTCTCACATAGTTGAATTTCTAATTTATACAAGCAAATGTCAACTGATGATAAAAACAACCAAAAAGTATGTAACTTACACAAGACCAGCTGGCTTCCAGCTGAACATGGCGACTGTTCAGGAGTCTGTGCTTCACTCGTGGAACAAGGCGGTGGTGTGATGTGTGAAGGATCACACAGTAAGTTAGTTTTGCGGGAACACGGGGAAAATGGAAGCTAACTGAATCAAAATACAGAATTTCTATCTTGAAAACTCTCTGGAAGTCACAAGGATTTGGTAACACGTGGTGAACATGGGTGGTTATGCTTTACGTGCAGTGTCAAGGACATGCAGAGAGAGCAGAATTGGTGACAGGAAAGGACGAGAAAGTTTCCACTTCTGGATGAACGCACCTCACAAAGATACCATTAAAAAGATATGTCTTCCAACTTCCTCTGTTCCCTATTAAGCTTGATGCTGATCTGGAAGTAATATAAAACATTGTACATACCCCAGGACACACTGAGGCTCAACCTTCGTGTTTTGTTTGTAGGGTTGTGCCTTGTATTTGCTCTTGGTTTCATGTGAACAAATGGGCTCTGGGCTTTGAACTTCATTCCTTTGAGAAGGATGCATGCATTAGACAGTTCTGTATGAGTGTTTGCAATATGCCTTTCTCCTAAGCACTGGGGATCCCCTGTCGAGTAAGGCAAAACATTCCTGACTCTCCTGGGATGTCGGAAGAGCACTCTAATTGTTTATTGCTCCCTCATCCCTGGAGGGAGGGCCAGGGGGTGTGGCCAGGGATTAAGCAGAAAAAATGAGAACTGTCTCAGTGTTAGAAAATTAGAATAAAACTACTTTTATCGTTCATTCTCCTAAAGTGGTCTGCAGAATTGCTAGTTGTGTTGACTGTTAATTCTAAGTACTCAAGTCCAATTTTTTCCTGCATAATTGTGCAGGTAATAAAATACACATCCTGGAATCTCCTTTATTTTCACCTTCCCAGCATGCATCCAACAGTCTGCTATCTTTGCTGTTCCATGCTGCATGGATAGTCACATGCCATTTACATTTTTCAGACATCTGCTTTGGTAGAATCGCACTTTAATTGTAAAATTTCAAGTATTTGGAAGCACAAAATAAAAAGTTAAGCTAGATACTTAATGTAAAGCTAGTTTGTATAAGAGCAGTTCCATTTTGTAAAAGCACATTATATTTGAACAGGAAATAGAGGAATTACTACATATGCTCTGGACTCAAAGCACACAGTCCATTCGACTCAGAAGCTAATTTGCATTGCTGGCATTCTCAATAGAGATGGATTATTTCATCTCTCACTATCTGGGGCAACAGATATTTCGCCAGCAAAAAGAATCAGGAAAATGAGGTACGTAAAAACTGTTGATTTTCATGACTTAATCAGTGGTTGACTACCAAGTGGGCAGTGGCTAATTACATTCCTTCCTAGAACTGGTATTTAAATATTGTGATAAAACAAATTGTTAAAATACAGACATGAAAATGTAGGTTACTGAACGTTTAATCCTGCTAAATATGGCTAACCGGATGAAGAAAAATTCTTAATAAATAACTTTTCTTAAAAAGAAGAACTGACTGCAAAAAACGTGCTCCTTAGCTGGAATGAAAATACCTCTTTTGTTGATATATTGCTTTGGGCGGTTGTTCCTCTTTCTAGTAGGTGGTTTTAGGAGGTTACTTTGCAATTAGAGCACAGTTCTACGAGAGAGCCTTGCAAAATCCCTCCGAGGAGTAATGTAATCTAGCAGCCACTTGCTTCTTTCCCGAAAGTCTTAAAGTGTGTGTTCCTGAAAAAGCGGTTTTACCTGTTTGGCTTTTGCATCTGAAAGGTAGGGTTAAGCAGCACCACAGGTGACAAAATACAATGGGTGGAGCCTTTTGAGACTGCAGTTCCAGAAGACCAGGGGCAGCAAGTATGCCTTTGTTCCTTCCCTCTTTACCGGTGCGAGAACAGAACTGCCTTCCGAGAGCACGCAGTGCTGATCTTTCTTCGAGCAGTCTCAGATGCCCTCCACACGTTCTGTCTCGGGCTTTCCTGGCCAGAGCACTGGAGAGGCGATGATAATCCAGGCCTTTTTAAAACAGGTGTCTGAAATTCATGTCACTGCGTAGGATTAATATTTGTGGTTGCCACAGTGGGACAGGAGATGCTTTAAAAGTGAAGAAAATATTTTCTATGGAAATGTTTTTGCTGTTTCCTCAAAAGAATGGCTGGCAATAGGTAGGAGAGCCATAATAGTCTAGAAGAAAATGGGATGTATCCTTAGGAATAGTGGTTTGCCAGGATAGAGCCTGCCATTATTAGATAAATGAACATTAAAATCATAAATCAGTGTTTTAAAAGTTAAGAATTAAAGATATCACAAAACTACTTCAGTGTAAATTTAGAGGTGTTATATGAACAAATAGAACTTTGGAAATGTAAGATTTAATAGATGGAGGCAGAGATGGGAGGAAAGAGACTACGTTATGGAGCCAAGAAAGCTTTATTGGGATCTGCGATTACCGGGCGAGGTCCCATGGCCTAGGGAGTGGAGAGTCGGGGATATCGCACCTGATAGGTGATGGGGGGGCGGGTTTTATGGGTGAGGGGTTCTGGGTTTGACCTTGGGAGGGCAGATTATCAAATAAGGGCCTTTCAGGGACGTGGCGGGATGGAATAGGTTGCCCTAGTCTGTCAGGGTGATGGGAAGTTGGAGCTTCATGATTGGCTGCTTCCAAATGGGGCAGGACATCCCAGGTCTGCAGGTGAAGGGGGGAGTCATCTGTGCACGTGTCCTCCTCCAGCCCCCAGAGAAATGGCCGCTCGGTCGCCATCCCAAGGTGACTTCCAAGGTGACTCTTACAGGAAACTAAAAATTGAGGTATAAGTCAAGGTATTTATAGTGTTACTGTAAGGATGCAGGTCTGATTCAGGTTTCCCCTCTGACCTTGAAGGCCAGCTAACACCATTAACATTTCTGGGGGCGGGCCTAAAGATGGAGGTTAAGACTAGTCACGCCCTACCTGAGGGTTCTGGGTCCACTCTGTAATTGGTTAAAGTTACTGTCAATGATGTGATGCTATAATGATTGGACCCCTGTACCTGTGGCACAATTTCCTGTAACTCCCTCTTCCCAAACTCATAAAAGGCCCTGCCCCGCCATGTTCCGGGCTCGCTCCACGTGGATCCAGTGTGTTGTTGAAGTCTGTGAGCCCGAGTTTAGGCTGGCCGGGCCTAAATTCGTAATAAAGCCCTTTGCTTTTGCATGCGTGCTTCGGCCTCCCTGGCGGTCTCTGGTTTTTGGGGGTGATATTAAAATCTGGGCACAACATTACTTTCTTTAAAAAGCCTGGGTGGCTCAGTCGGTTAAGCATCCGGCTTCGGCTCAGGTCATGATCTCACGGTGCGTGGGTTCAAGCCCCATGTCAGGCTCTGTGCTGACAGCTAGCTCAGAGCCTGGAGCCTGCTTCGGATTCTGTGTCTCCCTCTCTCTCTGACCCTCCCCTGCTCGTTCTGTCTCTCTGTCTCTCAAAAATAAATAAATAAATAAAAACATTAAAAAAAAAAAGACAAAAGCCTCTCAATCGCCATCTCAGTCCTTGCCTTTCTGTGGGTGTTCCACTTGAATCACAGCTGAAAAGTGATAAGGTCTGTAACCTTCTTGTTCATATAAACACATACTCCTGTGGCTGTAAAAAACAAAAAAGAAACTCAAATTTAGATGCTTTCCGATTTGTAATTTAAATTGAAACATCCTGTGACATAGGCTTCACTCCTGCATAGGAGTAATTCTTTCTCCCATTCTATGGAAGAAAAAGAACAAAACAGAGGCTTGGGTGTTGGTACTATTTTGTGTCCATTTTATGCCTTTTTGGTTTTATTTTTACGGGAACATTCCCTCTACTTCTCACTCCAGTGCTTTTTAATCTCACTTTTTTATATCCCCTGATCTTAGCTCTTTTCTCCTTTCATTTTACATTTTTTTCTTTTTTAACACATTTTCTGTCTTCAGCAGACACTTCTCTCCCCTTAATCTTTGTGGTTCCCCTGGTCTCCAGTCTACAGCAGCTGTGGGGTGACACATGCCGGAGGGTGTTCTTAGAAGCCCGAGGAGTCACAGAGAAAAGGGAAAGGGGCTCAGAATCTCCGAGGGCAGATGACAGATGGCTGCGTGTGTGACCTCTCCACGCTTCTCCTTCATCCATTCTGTTAAGTCAGAAATAACGCTGCTCTTCTAAAATCTCACCTCCAAGGATTACCTTTCACCAAAATTGACATTAGATTTAGACAAATTTTATTATGAAGGAAAATTGCATTCTCTTAGAAAAGACATTACAGTTAATATATTTTTTTAATAGAAAAGGATACCTGCTAAGGATCACTAGCTTTTTGAGGAAAAACTCTAATATAAAATATACAGTACAAAATAAACATTAAAAAGCAAATACACACTAAAAAGCAACTAAGGAGTAAATTCTTGAAGTGTTCTAATCTATGTAGTGTTTATCACTAACCTCTCTGGATTTCGATAAGAGAAGATAAGTGTTCTTGAAAGCAGAATAGGTGTTATAAAGAACAACAGCAACAAAAAAGTGTTCCTGAGAATTACAAAGAATTACATAGAAGCAGAGAAAATTCTCCAAAAGATATATTAGAGAATAAAGTTAAAGAAATGTCCAGAGTATAATGCAAACACAATAAACAAAAAAAAACCCCACAATTAACTGGAAAATTGGAAAGAAGAAATAAGGAAATTAAGTGGTAATCCCAGAATGTGCAGCATCCAAAAGGAGTCCCAGAAACAACACCGACCACAGGAAACAAAATTATCAGAGAAATGGATCAAAAATATTTCTCAGAAGAGGACCCTTCTCTCCAAATGAAAAGATTTACTGAGTGCACAGAACCACGGAGGAAAAGAGGCTCCCTCCAACAAAAGGTTACGTGATTTTAGGGCACCAGAGACAAAGAGAACATCCAGAATCATATTTCCCAATAGAAACCACAAAAACTAGAGTATAACAGTACAAAGCTTTCAAAATTATTGTCAACCTAGAATTCTCTACCAATTAAGATTGTCCAATGACACAAAGTCATTCTTAGACATGCAAAATTGCAAGGAATTTACCTCCTGCACGTACTTTGTCAGTCAGCTAGTAGAGAATGTGCTGTACCAGGGCACAGAAGTGATCCAAGAAAGAGGAGAGTCTGGGATTCAGAACACAAGGAAACCAAAGCAAAAGTAAAAAGAATTCTGGGATGATGCCGAAAGGAAGATTCAAAGACAACATACATTTGAGTCTGGATCTCAACCAGGTCCAGGTTAGTGGATCATGAGGCTACAGAAAAGACTCTTCAAGAAGCTAAAATTAAAAAAAAATACATGGTATGTTGGATGAATTAAAAGAAGATTTGGCCCAAAGGAGAGTGGAGTTTTGTTGAATTAGTCATAAGTACACAGAACATTAAGTGGATGAATACAGAAAGAGAAAGAGAACTATTAACAACTGGGTTTCAGGACATAGGGAAGCGGCATCCTGAAAGACACCACAGTCCACTCCTTGTCACATCTAGGACTATCACCGTATTATTGTAATGTAGTAGTTATCTAGCCAAAGTTATGCTGTAGCTACCCTGGAATGAGGGACCATGAGGTGTGTTTGAAGTGTGTCCATGTGGGCATGTGTGTGAGGGCAGGGAAATTGTACAAGTGGGATGAATGCTTACCTTTAGTGGGAAGCCCATAGATAATGACAAACCTGGAAATTCAGAAAGAACAATATTACTAAGTTGTATGGTTCTAAGGGTTTAAATTGTAAAATAATCAGCTAAAACAGTTGACATTACTGGCTCTGGGGATCAGGAAGTGGGGGAATGAAGCACAGAGGGCTGCTGTTTTCATAACACATACTGAGTCCTCTAACTGTGTATGTGCACAACTTCGATAACGCTAAAAATGGAGTTGAAAACAAAGCAGTAGCTACAGAAAGCAAAATAGCTGTAGAAGTCATTCCCTTAATACTTGACAAAAGTTCCCCATACAATATCGAAAGACTGACTTTAGAAATTACTGGTGGGGTAGCCATTGGCCCTTGACATAATTTTTTAAACTTACAAAGTTGTGTCTTTAATAAAACATCAGGCTGGTCACTTTTGAAGGGATGCCATGGATGGCTGGAGGGCTCACTGTTGAGTGAGTCTTTGGAAAACATTGGTTAATATGGCGGCATACGGTTCAAACTCCTTGGAGAATTGTAATCATTTCTGAGTTGGCTGACATCTTGCTATTTCTTTGGACGTCAGACAACCGTAGACAGCACTGCCTGGAGACTGGATATCAAGATGGATAAGGACTCGTAGAGAAGGATATTTAGGCCAAATTGGAGGAAAAGATCACTTATGGGGTCTTTGGACCAATATAAGTTCTCTTCATACTGGGAAATTTGTAATAGTCTTCAGAGGAAGGGCTCTAAAAAACATTTACAAAGAGAGGATACATCTCTCACATCATCAACCACATCTTTTCCCTTCTTTTCAGCCCCCACCGTCCTAATGTGGCCCTTCCCTATTCTGCAGGGAATTGTCCCTTTGAGTCTGTGGTTAGTGACAGTGATAAGGATTGAGCCTTAAACTTTAAGACATACAGTTATAAATTAGGAAGAAAATGTCCATTGTAGCATTTGACTTGAGAAGGGAGCACTGTCTCCTATCACTGACTGAAGGCCTGAACCGAAGGCTGGCCATCTCTTTGGGTCTTTTCTCCATCACAGAACTGCTCCTTCCTGCCTGTGCCTTAATCATAATACTCTCACTCCTAGAGATTTTTAGAACACCTAGTCCCAGTCTTAACTGTTCCTGTTAATGAAACCCGTGCTGTAACGTCAGGTTGGCCCTTCTGCTGGAGAAAGCTCTCAACCTGCACCCACTTATGTCCCACCCTCCCAAAACACACCCTCACTTGACTCCTACTCAGCCTTCCATTTTCAGCCTTTAACTTTCTTCTGGAAGCTAGGCTAGATAGTCCTGCTATCGGTTTATCGTGACAAACAACTGCTAACAAGGCAATGTGCTGGTTCTGTTTCCCTGCTTAGATTATAAAATTTTTAAGGGCAGAAAAGTTTCTACTTTTTTTTCACCATTGTTTTTCTTGGGCCTTAATACAGTGTCTGGCCCTGGCATTGGAGGAAATCAATAAGTACGTGTATAATGGATTTGCTATTTTCTCTATTTTTTAAATATTTTCACATTGTATATAAAATTGGTGACTAATTATGGGTCATTTTTTAAATATTATCTGTGATTGAAACACTCATGTTAATCCTTATTTAAATGGCACAGAGAGATTATGGGAGTTGTCAGAGTCTCCACCCCAAATGGAAACATTAAAATCTGCAAAGTGCTTGGCTTTCTTAAAGAAGTTGTTCTTGGAATCCATTAGCGAGTAAATTCATCTTCATTTATATTATAGTTGGTCTAGAGATGATGAGACAACATCTCATATACTTGAGGGTTGCATTAGTTGAGTGGCAGGTCATTTGGCTCAGTGAAATGCTCTTAATATGATTTGTTCCCAATCTTTCTATTTCCTTGCAGTCGGGATACCGACAACAGACTGGCCCACCGGCGGCAGACGATTCTCCGTGAGAAGGGGAGAAGGTTAGCTAACCGAGGACCCGCATACATGTTTAGCGATCGCTCAACAAGCTTATCTATTGAGGAGGAACGTTTTTTAGATGCTGCTGAATATGGCAACGTCCCGGTGGTGAGGAAGATGTTGGAAGAATGTCTCTCCCTCAATGTTAACTGTGTGGATTACATGGGCCAGAATGCCCTGCAGTTGGCCGTAGCCAACGAGCATCTGGAGGTTACAGAACTACTTCTCAAGAAAGAAAACCTCTCTCGTGTTGGGGATGCTTTGCTTCTAGCTATTAGTAAAGGTTATGTTCGGATTGTGGAAGCTATTCTCAGTCATCCAGCTTTTGCTGAAGGCAAGAGGTTAGCAACCAGCCCTAGCCAGTCTGAACTGCAGCAAGACGATTTTTATGCCTATGATGAAGATGGAACACGGTTCTCTCACGATGTGACTCCGATCATTCTGGCCGCCCACTGCCAGGAATACGAAATCGTGCATACCCTCCTGCGGAAGGGTGCTCGGATTGAGCGGCCTCATGACTATTTCTGCAAGTGCAGTGAGTGCAGCCAGAAACAGAAGCATGACTCCTTCAGTCACTCCAGATCTAGGATTAATGCCTACAAGGGCTTGGCAAGTCCAGCTTACCTGTCACTGTCTAGTGAAGACCCAGTCATGACAGCGTTAGAACTCAGCAACGAGCTGGCCATGCTGGCCAACATCGAGAAGGAGTTCAAGGTAGGTCTGTAACATTAAGGACTGCACTCGTCAGTCGAGGTGTACTGATAAACTTCCATAGGTGCTCAGCATTGTGCTAGTTACTGTGGACAGGAGGTAATTGTGTATGTTTTCTTCAACAAGCTCTTTGTTACAATGGTATGTAGTAAAACTTGTGATCACCACCATTAAGACACGTTCTGTAGAGACTTACACTTATGTCTAATTCTTACTGCAACCTTGAGAAGCTGTTAGTTGCTTTTCAGGTGAAGAAATGGAGGCATAGAATGGTCAGTTAAAGCTCAAGACCAACAAGCGGTCGTTGGCAGAGCTTGGATCCGGGCCCAGGCATGCTGCCCCCTCCAGCCAGGTTCTGTCTCCCCTGGAACCGTGTCTGTGTTCAGAGCATGGCGAGAGGTGTTGGTGAGGCCAGGAAGATGAGTAAGCTGAAGGGAGTCACGGTGAGTTGAGAAGCACATGTGCGCATTAATAAGTATGATGCAGAGAGAAGTGAAGTTCCTGGACGGGCTCCGAGTGATGTGCTGTGCAAGTCCAGAGGAAGCAGCGTTTAATTCAGATTATTTTTCCGGGAAGGTGTAGGTACGTGGCATGTCAGCTGTGTATGGGCAGAATGCATAGGATTTGAGGAGGCCGAGAAAGAGGGAAAAGATGTTTCAGAGCAAGATAAATTTTGCCTTTAGCTGCAAGGATACTTACAAATGTCAAGAAAGATCTTGCCGTTGATGATATAGAATAAAATAATTGTGGTTTATGGAATACTTGCTAAATGCTCAGCACCATGCTAAGTACTTTGCATATTTGGTTTCTTTTTCTCTTTCTTTCCTTCCTTCCTTCCTTTCTTTATTGAGGCAAGGAGGGGCAGAGAGAGACAATCTTCTTTTGTAATGTTTACTTATTTATTTTTAGATAGAGCAAGCATGAGCAGGGAAGGGGAAGAGAGAAAGGGAGACAGAGATCCCAAGGAGGTTCCACACTGTCAGTGCAGAGCCTGATGCAGGGCTCGAGCCCACGAACCTTGAGATCATGCCCTGAGTTGAAATCAAGAGTCGGCCACTTAACCGACTAAGCCACCCCTGTGCCACCAATCTTTATTTTTTAATTTTTAATTTCAAGTTTTTGAGAGAGAGAGAGAGAGAGAGAGAGAGAGAGAGAGTGAGTGAGTCGGGGAAGAAAAGGAGGGAGGGAAGGAGAGAAATCTCAAGCAGGCTCTGTACAGTCAGCACAGAGCTTGATGCGGGGCTCAATTTCACCACCCTGGGATCATGTCGTGAGCCGAAACCAAGAGTCAGGTGCTCAACCAGCTGAGCCACCCAGGTGCCCCTGCACATGTAGTTCCTTTAACACTTATTTAATCTCACTAACACTCAGTTTTCACATTTGTAAAATGGGATTAATATTAGCACCTACCTCATGGAATGAGGTAGCTTATCTAAGATCACATGGCTACACACTGAAGGATCTGTGATTTGATTACAGGTACATTTGAGTGGAAAAGCCCAAGCCTCTAACCACTCTGTAGATAGCGGACTTGGGGAACATATGTACTTGGACACCTTAAATTTGTCCCTGTGACCCTAATCGACTACCTCATGTAAAAGATAAAGCTGTTTCCTTGTGACTTCCTTACACTATCTGACCAGGTACCTGTTTAGAAGGAGCATGAGCCATTCTCCTTTAGGCAGGATTTGTTTCATCAGTTTGCCTTCATGGAGTCTGTTTGGACCCGCAGTTAGCAAAGCGTAGCCTGTTTAGAAGTCACTAACCCGTAATAGGTCCCTCGGCATGATTTACAGAGAGGAGCCCAGGCGGGTGCTGCACACACGCCCATTCAGACTTCCCTAAAGTGTCACCTTCTTGCCCAACATCCGGAGCTGCTCGAGCTTGTGCACCATCTTCCTCTCCTGACTCTTCCAAGGGATGTTTTCATTCTAAACACACCAGCAGCTTCAGGATGGCAGAGACAACTAGCAAAGCTACAGCTCTAAGAGTAAACTCTGCCACTGAGGCTATGTGACCTCAGGGAACCTTAGTTTTCTGAGGTGGAAAATGGGAATAGTATTTGCCCTACATGCTTCCCACTTCTCACTTTTCAAAATAGAAACGCTTTCTACAAAGAAGAGACAAAGTGGCATAGTTCTTAAAGGCAGAGGGTTTGGGGCCTAACAGCTCAATTTAATGCCTGCTTTGACACTTCGTGGCTACATGATTTTGGACACATTATTTAAGCGAACTGAGCGATGACCTAAAAGATTAAATGAGGTAATATAATCTGTTTGCAATGCAACAAACTCAAGCTGATAGGTTTTCTTGATTAACATTGAGCTATAAATGGCCTTATTTCAATGTAAGAGAAAAAAGAGGAAGTATTAGACCTGAATGAAGATGTTACTACGTGGTGTATTTAGATTAGACAGAGTTGTGTTTTTAGTTGACATGTAGCCGACACACCGTGTCGCATCAGTTTCAGGTGTACAACATGGTGATTCAGCATGTCTGCGCCTCATGCTGTGCTCACAAGTGTATACAGCCACCACTGTTCCCTAACAGCACTCTTTCAGTATCACCGACTGTGTCTCCAGTCTGTGCCTTTCAACCCCGCTGACTTACTCATTCTGTAACTAGAATTCTGTATCTCCCACTCCCCTCCACCCATTCTGTCCATCCCCCACCCCTGTCTCCTCTCTGGCATCCACTAGTCTTTTTGTGGGTCTGTGTCTGTTTTGTTTATTAGAGTCCACATGTAAATGAAATCATATGGCATTTGTCTTTCACTATCTAACTTATTTCACTTAACATAATACCTGTTAGCTCCATTCATGTTGTCACAAATGGCAAGATCTCATTCTTTTTTATGGCTGAGTAATATTCCATAGTATACACACCACATCTTCTTTATCCAATCATCTACCAGTGGACACTTAGACTGCTTCCATTTCTTGGCCATTGTAGATAATGCTGGGGTCCATGTATCTTTTAAAATTAGTAGTTTTTTTTCTTTGGGTAAATATCCAGTAGTGAAATTACTGGATACTATGGTATTTCTATTTTTAATTGTTTGAGGAGCCTCCACACTGTTTTCCATAGCATCTATACCAATTTATATTCCCACCAACAGTACCTGGGAGCTTCCTTTATTCTATATTTTTGGCAACACTTGTTATTTCTTGTCTTTTTTATTTTAGCCACTCTGACAGATATAAGGTGATATCTCATTATGGTTTTGATTTGCATTTTTCTGGTGATCAGCAATGTTGAGCATCTTTTCAAGATGTAAATTTTTTATGTTTGAATATGATCTATACTTCCTAAGTCTTCCCAACATAATATTAGGTCATCAGCAATAAATTACAACAGAAGCATTTTCATTAAGTTTTCTTTTCTCCAAAGAAGAATCTTGGTTTTCAGACTTTATATTAGATCTCATCTTTTGACCCTGATTTTGGTACATTAAGTTTCTCAAGCCAATTTATTAAATAGATAAATGCCATATGTTTGCTTTTCTCTGGAACCTTTCTAAATGTCCTGTGTTTCTCAAGTTTCTCAATACCAGTTTACAAGATCTTACAAACATCTATCAAGTGTACATTATGTACTTGCTGATGAAGTCATGAACGTAAGAGATACAATCTATACAGAGTAGTATGATCTTGCTGTGGGAAAAGTTGCTTACTTTGTTTTTCTCCTGATCCAACTGGTGATTTTGGCACAGTACTCTATTCAATAGCTTTGCTTATGTTTTAGATAAGTTTCCTTTCTTTGGATATGAAGAAAATCTGTTTGTAAGACATTTCAGAAATCACTCAGCAGAACAGCAATTAAAGCACATTAAAAGAACAGTAAATCCAAAGGTAGAATTTTTCTGTTTGTTTCCTCTACCAGCTGTGCAGTCACTGATAAATTCCACTGCGTCACATAGTAAATGTGCTACTTCTCCATTATTGCTTTTTGTTTTGCTTTGTTTTTCCTAGAATGACTACAAAAAACTGTCAATGCAGTGCAAGGATTTTGTGGTTGGACTCCTTGATCTGTGCAGAAATACCGAAGAAGTGGAGGCCATTCTCAATGGGGACATCGAAGTGCGTCACAGTGGGGGAGATCACGGCCGTCCAAATCTCAGTCGTTTAAAACTTGCCATTAAATATGAAGTTAAAAAAGTAAGGTCAGGCCCGACGCCCCATTTACATTATTTCCATTCTTAGTGCTGCTATATAGGGATGAAGGGTTG
The DNA here is from genome assembly GCA_004023785.1 of Mungos mungo. Classification (NCBI taxonomy): domain Eukaryota; kingdom Metazoa; phylum Chordata; class Mammalia; order Carnivora; family Herpestidae; genus Mungos; species Mungos mungo. The sequence continues at coordinate 313,708 of PISW01000493.1, forward strand.
GCATAATTAGCGTGAGCTGGGTTTTCCTAACCGGCAGTTGGATGAGGCAGGTTCTCTAATCATAGAAGCTTAGCTGTGAGTCCTGGAACTTACCCTACACCCCAGCCTGTGACGTCTGGACGCGTTTATGCACTGATCGCCAGCCACTTTCCTGTACTTAACTAATGATCTAGAAATGACTTCGTGTGTCCAGATAAGGCGTTGGTTGTATGAGAGGAACATCTGTGTTTGAGACTCCGTTCCATGTCCCCTCTGTTGTTTTCCGACCCAGGACCAGCGCCCTCACTTCATGCCTTAGTACATTTCAGCCCCTCCTGCCCCATCTGTGTCTGGGGAGCATTTTCAGTCTCTGTCCTCATGCAGTGCCCCCCATTCTTGATTGCTTTCTTAGGTTAGGTATTTTTAAAAATACACTTTCTAAGGATAGGTTCTATAATAAAACAGTATAGATATACCCCCTTTCTATCTTCCTAATTTAAAAAAAATATTTTATGATTAAGCAACCTCTATACCCAACATGAGGCTTGAACTCACAACACCAAAATTAAGAGTTGCATGTTCCACTGACTGAGCCAACCAGGCTCCCTCTATCCTCCCAATTCTTTTTTAGTATTTATTTTTTGAGAGAGAGAGAGGAGCTGAGAGACAGAGAGAGACAGAGAGAGAGAATCCCCTACAGGCTCCATGCTGTCAGCATAGAGCCCGACATGGGGGGCTTAAATTCACAAACTGTGAGATCATGACCTGAGCTGAAACCAAGCCTGACGCTCAACCGACTGAGCCAACCACGGGCCCCTGTCTTCCAAATCCTTAATGGAGAGTAGTTTCTCTCCATTATATTTCTCTCCACTAACTTATATCTTGTACATCTTCACATTTCAGTAAATAAACATCCATCTCATCTTTTCAAAGGCTCTGTTGTTATATCATTTTATTTAATCAGCTTACTATTTAAGGGTGCTTATTACTTTCTTCAGGTTTTTGTTAATTTAAAATATTTGCTAAGTGTCCTTTAAAAACAGTGCACCAGTTTATGTACATGCCAACAGTGTACGAGAGGGCTTATTTTTTCTACTCACAATAGTGGTATTAAATCTTACCACTCTGAGAAGATACACATTGTTCCTTATTTTAATTATCTTCAAGGTTAACCATCCTTAAGCATTTGTTGTTCCTTTAACCTTTCAATATTTTTTATCATTTTTATTTTGCATTGTTGCTTCTTGTGGATTAAATAATGTTGCCCCCTATCGTATATTCATTTGTAGAAAATAAATACGTGAGAATTTAAAAATTCTGAGAAATAACAAGTAAAATTTAATTATAAAGTTTTGTTAATTGAAAGAATTTATGGCATAGGAATAAAAAATATATCAATGTAATAGAATAGGAAGTCCAGAAACAGACCCATATCCAAATGGGAGTTAATAAGTTTAGCATTGTAGGTCAGTACAGAACAGATGGCATGCTGTTATAAGGAAGAATTCAAGGAGTGCCCGGGTGGCTCAGTCGGTTCTTCGGTGTCTGACTTCAGCTCAGGTCATGATCTCATGGTTCATGGGTTCGAGCCTCACACTGGGCTCTGTGCTGACAACTCAGAGCCTGGAGCCTGCTTCGGATTCTGTGTCTCCCTCTCTCTCTTTGCCTCCCCTACTCACACTCTGCTTCTCCTTCTCACAAATCTAAATAAACATTAAAGAAAAGAAAGTATTTAAACATCTGGGCCAGTAGGATTATTTTTTAATTTTTTTAATTTTTATGTATTTATTTATTTTTAGAAAAGAGCAGCAGGAGAGGGACAGAGGGAGAAAGAGAATCCCAAGCAGGGTCCATGCTCAGCACAGAGCGCATTGCAGGACTGAATCCCACAGATCTTGGATCACGACCTGAGCTGTAATCAAGAGTCTGATGCTTAATGAACTGAGCCACCCAGGTACCCCTGGGCCAGTAGGATCTTTACATCACTCTTTCTAGATGGAAAAAAACATATAATTGTAGAAGTCCTTATGCAAAGCATTTATGAATCTTTTTATAATATTACATTTCAGAAATTTTTCTATGCTTTCAAAGAAAGCCCATTAGCTATAAAGGAAAAATTTGATAAACTGGAATCTTCTAACTTCTATAATACATGTTAGAACCCTTGCCACCTTGCTTGGTGCTTGTCAACTAGATGTTCTATGTTTGTTCTTTAATTCTAACAATAGTTTTCATGGGAAACTGCAGAAGAAAATATTTAGAATGCAAGAGTTGGTGAACTTCTCTTTAATAAAGCTATTAAATGTTTTGTCACTTCCCTGCTAGTTCGTGGCTCATCCGAACTGTCAGCAGCAGCTTCTGTCCATATGGTACGAGAACCTCTCCGGTCTGCGGCAGCAAACCATGGCCGTGAAGTTCCTCGTGGTCCTGGCGGTTGCCGTTGGATTGCCCTTCCTGGCTCTCATTTACTGGTTTGCTCCGTGCAGCAAGGTATGTCTGTGAAGCCTGGACCTGACTGTCAGGCTGGATATATCGGAGCCAGTTAAGCAAGGAAAATTCCGTTTCCCAAATGAAAATTTCATGGATGTCAGAGTTGGGTTTAAATAATATTATTGATTTTTAATACTACAAAAATAACATCTATTTGCTATAGGAAATAGAGGGGAAAGTGGGTAGAAAATTAGCCTGTAATACCACCACTGTTAAATTGAGAAAGATAACCTAGTTACTATATTTCTGTCCTCTCTGTCAGCAAGTCTATTCATATATCTTTTGAGGCTACAGTATGCGTTGAGCACACATTTCAAATATAATCCTAAAAGATAAACATTTTTGGTTTTTATTCCTCCTCTGACAAAGTTTGAGACAAAAGTTATTTTTTTGTATTTATTTTAGCTAATATGACCAGATACATCTTACATCTTATGTAAATACTAATGTGATGCGTGTTTCAGTGAAAAATATTTATTTTAGGGATGGAGTACTCCGTAACTGGACAGCAAAGATAGCCTATCAGCAAAATCCAGGTGCCGACTTTGGTGAACATATGTTCAGATGGACCCAGCCTTTCTTTAGTGGGATGGTACAAGTGTGAAACATGTGGACCTGTCATTCTGTCAACAGGCACAGAATTGCATTGCCAAAAATCCTATTCTTCCGTGGTTTTGAAACCACATCTCTGGAATGTTTAAGTTTCAAATCTGAGAGTCAGACTAAAATAATTCTCAAGCTCTGTGGCTGAAACGTTTGCTGGACCATCCATGTGCTCTGTGAAAATGCCAGTTCAATACCTGCTGTTCTTAACATGGGCCTGACTTATTCTCAAACATTTGTAGGGGCGCCTGGGTGGCTCAGGCGGTTAAGTGTCTGACTTTGGCTCAGGTCATGATCTCACAGTTTGAGGGTTCGAGCCCCACGTCTGGCTCTGTGCTGACAGCTCAGAGCCTAGAGCCTGCTTCAAATTGTGTCTCTCTCTCTCTCTGCCCCTCCCCAGCTCGTGCTCTGTCTCTGTCTCTCTCTCTAAAATAAATAAACATTAAAAAAATTTAAAAACAAAAAAACTCCAACTATCTCTCATAAAAAAAATTTGTAATGTGTGGATGCAAACACATGTATCCCCTTTACCCACATACTGTCTTCTTATTACGTGGTCACATACTTGCTGCTTTAGCTTAGGGACCTTCCATAGTGTTTGTGTGACGGCAGGTGCAAGGCTTTCTACAGAGAGGGAGCAACATAATTCCTTGTGGTGGCGATGATAGGAAGCTGCTGGAAACTGGGCATTCTCTCCTGAGGGTAAAAGCTATCATCATAGGGTTTTTTTTTCCTTTAAAAAGATGAGGCCACAAAACTGAGCTTTTATAAGTAAAACATAAATGATGAGAATGTGAGATTTACTCGATTAGAAATTTGTAGCATAGATTTTCTTCTAGAGTGTTATAGTTTTCCTTTTCTTCCTTTCTCACAGAAATGACAGATGTCACTTTGAAACAAAAATCCTGAATCATCCTTACGGGCACATGGGCCGCATCTATGTGTGTAGTGTCTCTTCTCTTTCTAACGTACATTTCCTGAGTCTTCAGAGATTTGAGCTGAAGTATGCAGGGGCGGGGAAGTTAGGAATTTTCCTTCTTCACTGATTACTCTGTGATCAGTTAAATTACAGTGTCTTCCTAAACTGAATAATTGTCCTTCTCCATATCCAGTGGGTTCAAAAGCATGACGCCTTCCAGACTGCTTGCTGTTCCGACAGGAGACTATTTGGGGCAGTCCGTGGAGTTTCTTAGATTTTGATTGAATCCTAATTAACCTGATTTCCCTTACCATTTCTTCTTCCCTGGTCATATTTCTTTCTTGGCATCTGTTTTCCATCTTTGTGTAGGAACCTTGAGGCAAATAATTAAATTAAAAGGACACTGTCAAGGTTTTTTTTATATCTAAAATCTATTTTACTGCCTGTTATTTAGCCTTTGAAGCATGATGATACAATTGATTTTTTACAATTTTTCCCTTAGCAATGAACATAAACGTTATTCACAGGTTGTGGGGGAAGGTTGCTCAACATTAATGTTTTTATTTAAAATATTATTTTAAATATTAAAAATTTTCCAATACATTCATGAAAATTAAGGCAGATCTAATTGCAAGCCTGTGCACCTTGACAGAGTCTATGTTTCTTTTTAAGTTTGATTTTCTTTTCTCAAGTCTGCTTTCTTCTTGGAGAAATTTTCTTTTCTTTACTTGTTTTCTTTTAACACCATAACCCAAATGTTTTATGCTCATTACAAAAAAAAAAATAGGTCAGGGGCACCTGGGTGGCTCAGTCATTTAAGCGTCCAACTTCGGTTCAGGTCATGATCTCATGGTCCGTGAGTTCAAGCCCCGCATTGGGCTCTGTGCTGACAGCTGGGAGACTGGAGCCTGCTTTGGGTTCTGTGTCTACCTCTGTCTCTGCTTCTCTCTATCTCTGTCTCTCTCCCTCTCTTTCCCCCTTTAAAAATAAATAAACATTTTTTAAAAATAATAAAATAGAATAAAAAAGGTCATGCTATGATTTCAAATCATTTTAGCTTAAGCTATCTTCAAACTTTTCTGTTTCTATTAGTATTTGGAGTTAGGTATTTAGTCATTAATAAATACTTGAAGAAAGTATAATATATAATATTTGAAGCCAAGTATTTCTTTCAGTGCTTAACCTCAAAAATTTGTCAGGTGCATTAATTATTCACCTTATTCAATTGATAAGTCCCCTTCCTTAACCTTATTAGAAATGTGTTTACATCCCAGAATATATAAATGACAAAATGGATAATTTACTTCAACTCTTTTTTTTTAATGTTTATTTGTGTGAGAGAGAGGGAGAGAGAGAGAGAAAGAGAGAGAGAGAGAGAGAGAGAGAGAGCGAGCGACAGAGACAGAGACAGAGCATGAGTGGGGGAGGTACAGAGAGAGAGGGAGACAGAATCTGAAGCAGATTCCAGACTCTGAGCCACCAGCCCAGAGCCTGACACAGGGCTCAAACCCATGAACTTTGAGATTATGACCTGAGCCCAAGTCGGATGTTGAACCAACTGAGCCACCCAGGCACCCCCCTCCAATTCTTAAAGACCAGTGAATGGTGCCAAAATCTCCCTTAGATCAAAGAGAAACAAACTCTCAGTGATTTGGAATAAGAAATATAGGGCATGAATATCTGAACACATCACTTTAGTTTTCTGCCAATGAACTTTCTGTTTGCTTGTTGTTTGTTTATCTGTTTGTTTGCTTTTTCCCCCTTTAAACCAGCACATTTCATAAGCAGCAAAAATGCCTGGCTTGATTCTCCTTTCCCCCCTTCTGATAAAATCCAGCAGGAGCCAGGATTACATAGGGCCACACCCCAGTGGCAGCAGGGAATCACACACCTGCCCCGAGGGAGGGGACACTGACCAGGATGGTTCCCCTCATTGCCCGGAGCCTTCCAGCCTGCTTTGTTCTCCACTCCGTTTTTATCCCCAACCTTTTTAACAGTTCCTATTTGTACAGAAACATAGTTAAGGACAATAGGCCAAAGAAAATCAAACCTACTGTGTCACCCATTTGTTTTTGCTTTACACTTCCTCGATTACTCGAGGGTTCTACTTAAGCAGGATCTTAAAAAAATACAAACAAAAAAATACTCTGATTCAATCTAATGAGTATTCTTATGGAAGTGTGATATTTAGACATTTTTACAGCGGAGTCTTACAAAGTAACTTTGGATTGGCTCTGCAGTATATGTAAATACAGCTAATTCCATGGACCTATTGGCTTAAAGCTAGCTAGCTCAATCTAGGTAGACACAGCAGGGTAAATACTGACATGCACATACATCCTGATATTCTGTCTGACATAAGATCGTAAATACGAAGAGAGAAGGGACTAAACTGTATGATTTATTTCAGCTTTAATTTTTATGATTTTGAAAAACATATAGACCAGTAAAGTCTATAGGAACAGAGAACATTGATTGTATTCTTCCATTATACTATTTACCTTTTTTCAATATTAGAAGGTGCTTCTTTTTTTTCTAGAAGAACTGACATACTTATGTACTTTAATGAAAAAATATGAAATTGTCTTGTAAACCACATAGAAACATTAACTCCGAAACAAGAAGTGCTCTCGGGTCCCAGCTCTGCCCCGTACGAGCTGTGTGACATTTAGGTCAGTGTCTGAACCTTCCTCAGCCTCTTCGTCAGCAACACTGTCATTTTAGCAGCACCTGCTCTCAGGCCCGTTGTCATGGTTACATGAGATGGCAGAGTAAAGCACTGAAAACAGTACTTGGCACAAACAAGTGCTGGCTAAGTGTTGCTGGTGTTTCAATTTACACATTTTTTGTAATAAGAAATTCACCTGAAGGGCTGTTGGAAGCTATGAACCCTCTCCTAAGAAAAAATCCTGTTGCATACCTGGGTTGTGTTTACCGTTTCCGGGGGTGCACAGAGCCCGAGACACACCCCAGACGCGAAACCTCTGTCTGTCCGCATGGGGGGAAAGGGGGGACTTGTGCATCTCAGATGGAAAGTAATCCTGTCCTGTAGAGGCACAAGAGCTTTCACCGCCTCCATAGTTCACACACAGTCTGATCTTTATATAATTTAGGAAGTTTACTCGTTGTCACTCAGCTAATGAGGGAATGAAACTGGACCCTGAACTTAAAATGTTGGATTTATTTATTTACTTATTTATTTATTTATGAGAGACAGAGCACAAGCAGGGGAGGGTCAGAAAGAGAGAGAGATACAGATCTGAAGCAGGCTCCAGGCTCTGAGCTAGTTGTCAGCACAACGTGGGGCTCAAACCCACGAACCGTGAGACTATGACCTGAACCGAAGCCTGCCACTTAGCCGAATGAGCCACCCAGGCGCCCCAAAATGTTGGATTTTAAATCCAGTGTCTTTCCAGGACATTGTTCCGAATACATTACAGGAACCGCCCTGCTGTCCTGTCGTCAGTGGGGAGTTCTCTCCTTGGAATTTGTTCACCATACCCACACCGCTGTGTGTCCCTGAAGCCCACGGAGGCAGCAGGCACGGCTAGTGCCGCCAAGGGTCCAGACGACGTGGATTCAGCTCAGTATTTGCAGCCCTTTGTACCCACAAAGTAGTTTGCTTTTATTTTTAAATTTTTTTAATGTTTATTTATTTTTGAGAGACGGAGACAGAGCACAAGCAGGGAGGGACAGAGAGAGAGGGAGACACAGAATCTGAAGGAGGCTCCAGGCTCTGAGCTGTCAGCATAGAGCCAGCGCGGGGCTCAAACTCATGAACTTTGAGATCATGAACTGAGCTGAAGTTGGATGTTCAACCGACTGAGCCACCCAGGTGCCCCCAAGTAGTTTGCTTTTTATGAATGATGATGATACCATGCCTTGCCTTTTGTCATAAAATATTATTTGTCAGAGTTATACAATATTTTAAGAACTTAAGTATCATTTAACAGAAAAGTTTATTTAAACATAAATCCAGAATAGGAGCATATGCGGATGAGGGATGTGACCGGAATTTTAGCACAGCATAAAGAGTTACTGTTCTTTCATCAGTTATAGAAATACATGTAATCATTTTAGGAGGATACTGCAGTGTGCAGATATTTATTCTTGTGCACACGTGTGTGTGTTTTGCAAAGAGTACAAAACAAAGTTACGATTTCCTTTTGCTGTGCACTGTGGCAGATGGCGAAGATTATGCGCGGACCATTCATGAAGTTTGTGGCGCACGCTGCTTCCTTCACCATTTTTCTGGGACTGCTAGTCATGAACGCAGCTGACAGATTTGAAGGCACCAAACTCCTTCCTAATGAAACCAGCACAGATAATGCAAAACAGCTGTTCAGGATGAAGACGTCCTGCTTCTCATGGATGGAGATGCTCATTATATCCTGGGTAATAGGTAAAGACTGATGTTGTGTCGTCTCTGGTTTTGTTTTTGTTTTTTCACAGCTTAGCAGTTTAACTGAATGAGACTGATTCCTTCACACATCAGCTATGCAAATGCATCCCGCACGGTACAGCGCATCACACACCAGGATTTTCTGTTTTTAAAGCGCAGTTATCTTGGGTTCACTATTGGGGCACGGCCTTGTCATATGCCCTGTGCTTTTTAAGTTTCCAAGAGCAACCAGGAGAAAACAACAGGATAGCAGTAATCGAGTCCCCCCAGGGACAAAGTCCTCCCATTCATGTTTGGGAGAGCTGGGATGTAAGATTTCACAACTTCTGCATGATTTTATGTTGAGATGTAATGGGAACTGAAGAGTCACTCACATTTATTGAACATTTATTACGTACCCAGAACTGTTCAAACCACTTGACATACATGAACTCACACAGTCTCTCTGAGCCTCAGTTCTGTAAGCTGTAACATGAGACCAGCATCTATTCTACAGTGTTTATGTGAGGACTGAGTAATTTGCCTTAGATCTCCCTGATGGCAGGTGACGCAGAGGGGATGCAGTCCTAACTAATGCGCTAGTTATACACATGGCTTGTCCTTAAACGTAATGCAAATGAGAAAGGTATTTCGATCGGATTTTAGGAGTGAATAGATTAAATAGGCAGGTGGTGCCTTCCTTAGGTCAGGAGGATACTGAGGTGAGGGAGACACGGCCCTTGCAGCCTGGGGAGTGAAGTGTGGGGGTCAGGTCAATCAGTAAATCCATAATTAAAGTCACTGTGATAAATACTGTAATTGAGGGTACTGTGAATGTACACGGGTTGGACATCTAAATCTGAGTGAGGTGGGATGTGAAGAGGGCAGAGGAGATGGCACCTTCCATCTAAGACTTCGAAGATGAGGGAGTGTCAGCCGGGCAGAGGATTTTGGGGGGGATTAAGGACACTACAAGGTGTGGAAATGTTGCATGTGAAGCTAGGGCCTCAAGGAGCACCAGGAACTCTTGAGATGTTAGGAGCTAGGCGGGTGCCTTTGAGGGCGTGGGTGACAGCAGACACTGAGGCAAGATGGCCAAGAGTGGGCTTCAGCATTGGTGACGGGGCTGTTAGGTCTTAGCGAGAGGACGGTGAGCATGGAGGCTGGGAGCCCACCGCAGGCTCCCTGAGAGCAGGTGAGGGTAGGGACTCAGGCCTCCGGGAGCCGGCAGTGCATTGCGCCCACAGAGGGAGAGATGCGGACCCGTGGACCCCTCAGTGGTGCTGCACTTCGCTGAGAGGGAGACAGGGGAGGGACGATCATGCTTGGCGCCCGGAGAATGAGAAGCTGACAACTAAGTCTGGGTCGTAGTTGACTTTGAAATGCCCTGGGGATGTTCAGGTGAAGACACCCACTAAATTCTAGAAAATATGGGACCCCCACCCAGGAGAAATGGAGATGAGGGCTTAGCATGTGAATTGCATCACCAAGGGTAATATAAACCTTAAGGAAAAAGTGTGTGATTTTTCACTACTTCTTTTCTAATTTAATTGATATTTACCTTATATCATAGAACTATAAGAAATAAATTACATTTCACTTAGAGCATTGGATTTAAAATAAGACATCGCCTTTATCTTATTAAACTAACCACCTATGTGCTAGTTTCTCTGTGTGCCTGAGTATAAAGTATGTAACACAGAGCTTGGCATGTAGGAGATGTTTAATACATGTCAGACAATTATGATTATTATTGGACTTTTCATTGAGAGTTTCTGTCACTTTTATATAGGAGCGGTATTTCCTACTGATAACATATTAAACAAGGTAAGATTCTAGTTCAGGATAAAACTTTGAAGGGCGCCTGGGTGGCTCAATCGGTTAAGGGTCTGACTTCAGCTCAGGTCATGATCTCATGGTTCCTGGGTTCAAGCCCTGTGTTGGGCTCTGTGCTGACAGCTCAGAGCCTGGAGCCTGCTTCGGATTCTGTGTCTCCCTCTCTCTCTGACCCTCCCCCACTCATGCTCTGTTTCTGTCTCAATAATAAATAAACATTAAAAAAATTAAAAAAGATAAAACTGTGAAAACATTCAATTTTGTGTAAGGGGATTAGATATAACAAATGTTCATTTTATTCTTTATCAGACCTAATGGACCTCATACTAATATTTCATGATAAACATTAGAAGTTTTTCTTTTTTCACTTAGAAATCTAAACCAGGAATGTTATGTGAACTTTTAATTTTATGAATAAAAACATTTTCCTTAGAACTATCAACCCAGCAACCTTTCTCTTTGAGATCCTAGATTGGCTCACAGAGTTTATTTAAAGGGAAAACAAGAAGCCAGAGCAGACAGTGGCCGCTTTACGGCATTAGTCAGACTTGTGTGTCAGTTTCCGACACTGGTAATAGTTTTCTTCTTGGAGTTGTTCTGGAAAGAAAGCTGTTGCACCTTCTGGAGATATTAGCAAGAAATGACCTATTTGGGTCAGATGCTGGTGGGCTTGAGGCCTTCTGTTGTTCGCAGAAAGCAAAGTTATCTAGTTTTTTTTTTTTTTTAAGAGAAAAACTTGGAAGGCTGAATAAAGGAACTGAGTTCCAGGAGAGCCTGATGAGAGGGGAGGGTGGGGTACGAGGACCCTTATGTACCTGGAGCCTCAGCTGAAGAACAAGAAGATGAAATGGGGCTCCGGCTTCACAGGAAACCAGCCTTTCCTGGGGAGTAGATGGAATGAGCGCACAGGTGCTTCTGTTCTGTTTCGAGAAATTTACAGGCAGAGGGTGCTTGCTTGTTCTCTGCTGTCCCAGTGGGTCCACACTGAAGCCATTCTTCCTGAAAACCCAGCCGTGGGACGGACAGCCTTCAGGAGTCTGGGCTCCTGTCTCCAGACGTACTGGCTGGACACCTGGGGAGAGGTCTCCTCCTGGGAGGCTGCCCAGGCAAGGGGTGGGGAGGGGGTCTCAGCTGTGCCTGGCAGCCCCCAGGGCCCCTCCAAGCAAACAGGATGGAAGCTTCCTTCAGGTAGACTAGTTCACTGGGCTTTGTTTTCTTAAGCTTTGGTGAGATGACATTTCATCATGAATTCTGGGTCTGGCAAGAAAAGGCGGAGGGCAGTTGGGAGAGGAGGGGGAACCTTGGAAACAGGTTGGATGGAGTTCAGATGCACCTTGACCGGTATGCTGTGAGCACTCCACGCTCCTGGGTCCTGCTCCTGCCCAGAGGAGGCTGCCCTCACTCCTGCTCACACTTGTATGCCTGGGGGGTGTGTACCAGCACCAGACAGGATTTCTTGTTTTAACCTGATCCACTGGCATGTGTGTGAATCCAGTCCTAGTGCCCTCTTACCTTGAAGCATTCAGATAAATACTGAAGTTGTCTTCCTCCGAGTGCGCAGAATGCCGGGTTTGAGAACAGCCCACAGTAGCCACATGTGGCAGGACCACAGGGCTCTGTGACAGAGGGTCAGGACGAGTGTGAGGGTGTGGGGCAGGTGCTTGCTGGGGAGGAGAGGAGGTGGGTCCCAGCCAGGGGGCTATGATGGACTTCTTAATAGAGGCCGGCTTGACCGATGGTTGGAATTTGGGTTCTATTTCTCCAGATGGCTCTAGAAGGAGGTAGGATGTCAGTAAGGATATCTTAAAGGTAATGGTGTAAAGCAACATCTTGTTAACAAAGTAACATCCTTTAAATTAAGATACAGTATGTGCCAGTTGGATAACATTTAAAATACTAAATGCTCAATAAATATTAGCTGTTACCTTTTCCAAGTTCCAGACACTGCCATGTGCATTTTACACCCATTATTTAAGTGTTAAAACAGTCCTATGAGGTAGAGACAAACTACCATCATCCCCATTTTACAAATTGAGCTTTAGAAAGTTTAAATAACTTGCCAAAGATCACACCACCAATTAGTGGACGAACAAGGTCCGCAAGCCGTGGCAGTCTGATCTCAAACCTTTGCTCCTAAGTAGCCAGCTGAGTTCTAGAGAGAGAGCGCGGTGTTTGTACCATTCCCCCAGCAGGGGATGCATGAATAACATGCTCCTCTCACTCCATGTAGTCCTGTACTGTGCTGGTTTTAAACATACAGTCGTAGAATATATGACACTTTTTACTTCTTTACTTAACATGTTTAATGTTTATGCCATAAACATTTCCAACATATCTAAGCCCAGGCTGTTTAAGAAGCACGTGCAGAGACAGGATTAAATGCCAACGGTTTTGCTGAAGGGGATTCACTGAGAGGGAATGGGGAAGGGGGTGTGGAAGGTTGCAGGGGCCGTCAGACCATGGAGGCGTGTCTGATCCTGAGGGAAGATAGAGAAGGAAGGTCCGACAGAAGCATCCCAGATCTCTGTTCAGTCAGAGAACAGCTCAGCAAAGCCGGCAGGAAATACTTGAGCTGAAGTCAGGCGTCAGAGGGGCCCAGGGTCTCCCAAAAAGGGATGCCCTCAGTCACCAGCTGAAAGCAGCCTGTGGGACACACAACCTTGGGGGGAAAGTGCCCATAGTCCCGGAACACGGTTGCTGAGGCCCTGGGACAATTATTCCTATAGTTGGAGGTCTGTGAGGTCCATCCACGTGGCTACTACCCCATAGTAATTAAAATATCACATTAAATGGCTGCATCATACTCCATCTGTGGAAGTCCCATGATCACTTGGGCTTTACGTATGTGAGCAAGTGTGTTTGTATGTTTCGGTTATTATGAAGAGTCCATGGTGAACGTCTCATAAGTACACTTGTACGTATAGGGTCAGTGGACACTAAAGATTGTTTGGACACTCCTGAACTTTGTCAGATTGCTTTCGGGTGATGCGCTGATACTGCTGGACTGTGGCTTTCGTGGGGACGTGGCCTTAGGGTTGGACGGGTGGGATGGGGCCAGATGTCGAAGGGCTTCAGAGGTCAGGCTGAGACTTTCCAAGCTTGCTTTGTTTTATTGAAGGGCTAAGGCTGGGATGAAATTGAATTGGGTCTATTTTAACCCTTTTCCAATGCAGGCATGATATGGGCTGAATGTAAAGAAATTTGGACGGAAGGCCCCAAGGAGTACTTGTTTGAGTTGTGGAACATGCTGGACTTTGGTATGTTGGCGATCTTCGCTGCATCGTTCATTGCGAGGTTCATGGCATTTTGGCATGCTTCCAAAGCCCAGCAGATCATTGATGCAAATGATACTTTAAAGGACTTGACCAAAGTCACCCTGGGAGACAATGTGAAGTATTACAATTTGGGTGAGTTTGTAGTGCACAGTCAACCTACGTTAATAAATACGCAGAGTTTTCTGATGAAAGGAAGTCGGGAGTAGTTTGGTTACTGCTCAGTTCTCACAAAATTACCGGCCTCTTCAGAAGTATCTGTGTGAAGACACATGCTTTCGGCTTTTCTCTGCCCACCCCCGATATCCTTCCTGGCTGGATGCCTCCCACTCTGTCTCCTGGATCAGTTGGCCAACTACCAAATTCCATTGGGAATGCCTGGCTTATGTCTTAGATTTTTTGCTCTTCGTGTCTGGTAAAAACAGTACACATTTGAGTACCATTTCCATTCAAAACACATAAACTGTGTGACAGCAAGGGAGCTGCTGGTGCCTCTGGATGGCTCCCGATACATGACACCATGGCTTCCCAGCCATGCTTGGAACCAGATGAGAAACAAAGCAGAGCGATAGAGACCAGAGCATGGCCTCTACTCTGATTTAGTTCCAGGCGGATGACATAGTTCTGAGACTCCTAGCCAATGTGCTCAGTAAAATTGCCGTCCAGAATTAGGCAGGTGCATCCTTTGGTCTCCGGACAAGAGTAGGCAGGGCAGTCACCCCAAGGCAGGAATGGCAGCCAGTGATTTCGTGAGGTCCCTTCACAGAGGAGCAGAGGAGGGTGGAGCTGAGGCAAGTGCACTCAGTTAACCGCCGTTCCAACGTAGAAGTCAGATGAGGCGATCCACCTGGTTGCGGGGGGGTGGTCAGATGCAGTTATTCGCTTAGGGAAGACCCTTTCTTGAAGAGACCTGAGGGAGGAGAATAGATTCCTTTCCGTACTTATTATAATGCTTTGGTGAGAAATCCATTAACATTCAGTTCAGTGGGTTTGCTGGCTGTATCACATACAGATCTCTTTATTACTTTTTAAATATTTGTTTTAATGTTTCATACTTTTTCATATATAGAATTCTAAAAAGTCAAAGTTATTGGTATACATTGTACTTACATACTTAGTGTAAAAAAGGAAACTGCTTTTATTAGTTTCTTGTATCCTTTCCTAATTTCACTTCCCAGCAAATAAGCAAATACAACTTAGCAAATATAATCATGTTTTCCCTCTTTCTTACACGTTGTTTTGCATTTTTCCTCATAATAGTTCCTTAATTGGGTTTTGATGAGCTAATATAATAATGTCAGAAAATTTTTTTAAATGAATAATTACATTTTTATGGTAAAAATACTTATCCAAGTGATCAATAAAAATGATTTCTAGTTGAAATAACTGTATTTTTCAAGCCCTAAATTGCATTATAGTATAATTAGAAGTTTAAGATTAAATAATAAATGCTACCACTTATGGAACACCAGGCACTTTCTGAACACTGAATATACATTGGCTTCTTGAATTTTCAAGTAGATAAGAGAGGGTGGAACGGTATTATCTCATTTTGAAAGATGGGAAAATAAAACTAAGAGAAGTTAAATAATCTATACCAGTTCTTCTAGGAGGGGTGCGCGCGCGCACACACACACACATACACGCTCATAGGGATTTTTTCATTTGCTGAGTCCCTAGTTTGAGATCTTAACCATTATGCTGTACCCTTATGGAAAATTGCCCACAAACGAGGGGGCTCATTTTTTCAGTATATTCAGAAGCTCCTATATGCCTAACCCTTAAAGAAGCCCTTTAAGGTAACAGATTTCCATTAGAGACTTGATTTTGCTAGTTATATGTCTTTAGTAGCCGAAAAGAAGTTGCCTAAGTAAACAACCTAAAGAAACTCATGGTAACTCTTGTGTTTCCTCTTTCCTAGCCAGGATAAAATGGGACCCCTCTGATCCTCAAATTATATCTGAAGGTCTTTATGCAATTGCTGTAGTTCTAAGTTTCTCAAGAATAGCTTATATTTTACCAGCCAATGAAAGCTTTGGACCTCTGCAGATATCACTTGGAAGAACAGTGAAGGACATCTTCAAGTTCATGGTCATATTCATCATGGTGTTTGTGGCCTTTATGATTGGAATGTTCAACCTCTACTCCTACTACATTGGTGCAAAACAAAATGAAGCTTTCACAACGTATGTGATCTTGGATGTTTTGATGATGGAGATTGCAGATTAAATACACATTAGCTTAAGTATCTTCGTATGTATCCACGGGACAGACAAGGTTTGGTGAAGACTTCCTTCTCCAGTTCCTCTTTAGCAACACGAGAGGATTTTTAAATTAAGTGGATGAACTTGAAAATATTGGCACTTTCCTATCATTAAGCAATACTAGTTAACTTTTTTAGCACCAGCTATTCTGGGAAAATCTCTCACTCATGACATTTCATTATCTTTGTTTCACAAAAAGAGGAAATAGAAGCTCAGAACAGTTAAGTAATTTGCTGAATGCTGCAGAGATGCTGGTGTATGGAAAAGCCAGGCTGTATGTAACCCCTTGTCCATGACTCTAGAATCTGTGCTCTTGCCGGTAGAGCTTTCTCTTTAGAGGCTCCTGGGGCAATGTGACAGCAGCTCATTCAGTTTGTCAGATCTTCTCATTGAGAAGATCCAGGTTATCAGCAGTGACATGAGTTTTGACTGAGGTTCACCATGGACACAGTGGTTTTTTATAAAATATCCTTAGAATGGATCACTCAGATGTTAGGTCGTCCATCTTACAAGAAGAAACATCAACTGAAGCATAACCTGTTAGCCCTATTCTCCTGAAGCGTAGTTTATCAGAGAAATTAAAGCAGCTGGGTTAAGTGGCGGGGCTTAGCATTGGTCAATAATTATGCATAAAGCATTGAAATTCCTACCTAAGACGTGTCTCTGATTTTGATTATAGCATCTGTGTTGATAATATCATATTTTCATTAAGACACACACTATTATTACCTATGTATTGAATATGAGTAGAAGTATGGATGAGCAGGAAACCTGTTAAGACTAACAAAATGTATTATTTTTATTAAGTAATACATTTAACATTTCTGTTACCAAAGCTATGGATTACTTAAATGTTGATATCTGTGGTTATGAAATTGTGTTAATAACATTTATTGAGTGCCTAGTATATGCCTCACAGTGCCTAGCTACTGAGCTGAGTGCTTCATGTGCACAGTATGACCTCATCCCTGCAACCATATGGGAAATAAAACCAATTGTACCCATTTTACAGAAAATAAAACTGAGGTTCAGAGAAGTAAAGGATTTTCTCATGAATTTCTAGTAGTTTGCAAACACATAACTCACTTTTCTTATGGTATTATTGTCATTTATATGCTGTATTATTTCCTTTCTCTCTTTATTTTTCCCCAGAGTTGAGGAGAGTTTTAAGACATTGTTCTGGGCTATATTTGGACTTTCTGAAGTGAAGTCAGTGGTCATCAACTATAATCACAAATTCATTGAAAACATCGGTTATGTTCTCTATGGAGTCTATAATGTTACAATGGTCATTGTCTTGCTAAATATGTTAATAGCAATGATCAACAGTTCATTCCAGGAAATCGAGGTATGATTTCTATAAATTTGTATAGTCTGTGACTATGTTCCAGGAATCAATTCCTCAATGGTGGTGAAAAAACAGGCTGTGTTTTCTTTTGTTCTTTGCCTGTTTCCTATAATTGTTTGTCCAGTAATCTAGAAAATTTTAACTCTTTGCTTCCAAATGCAACATTGATGGGGGTGGTGGGTAGTAAGTCAGAAGGAGGAGAAATGTCAGATTCATTGTTTTTACCTTAGAAACACTATCTCAGCTTGAATTTACATTTTATTTTAAAAACTTGTTGCTTACAAATACCCCTAGTGTTCAGATCTTTTTTGTAGTGATTTTCAAAATTGATCGTTTCTCAAATCTGGAATGATACTGTAAGTTTTTATTCCAGAAATTTTGGAATGTGTCCCAAATTAATCAAATGTATGTGTGTCTAACAAAAGAGTGAATAATTTTTCATTTTTTCCAGAATGTAGAAAAATGCATGTATATCTTTCAGGGTATTTATAAACATATGCACTTTTTGAGGTCTGTAGTTCTCTAAGCCTGATAAAAGTTCAGACAGATTTTGGAAAGGGTGTGAGTGGAATCTTAACATTTAATAAAAAATCTTGGAGTGTTTGCAGGCACCTTAGCTCCATCTAGCTACACAGCGTTAGTGGCATCCAGCATTCGGTTTACGCATCTCTTTGCTGAACTATCATGTGTATTTGTGTAGGATGATGCTGATGTGGAGTGGAAATTTGCAAGGGCCAAACTTTGGTTTTCCTACTTTGAAGAGGGAAGAACATTACCTGTTCCCTTCAACCTGGTGCCAAGCCCAAAGTCCCTGTTTTATCTCTTAGCGAGGCTTAAAAAGTGGGTTTCCGAGATGTTCCAGGCCCATAAAAAAGGCTCCCAGGAGGATGCAGAGATGAACAAGGTAATTTTACTTGATGATTTAAAATTTTATCTTTAAACGCTAGGATCATTGTAAAGAAGTGGTCCATGATGACGCGTCCAGTCATCACCAAACCAGCATGGGCCTTTGGCTTGTATCCACTTAAGAGGCGCACTTTGGACATTTCCTACTTAAGAGACTATAGGAAAAAATGCATGAACTATACCGATAATAATGTATTATATTATCTGTAGTGGGTCCTGTAAAGGAGAGCTCTTCTGGCCCCATTTTTGCTGTTGTGGCCATAAGCCCCGCCTCACGTTCAGTTCACATAGCCTGTTAAAGCCTCAGTGGCTGATTATGGTTTGGTGGAATTTGACAGACTCTTACCTTCTCCACTGAAAACTTCAGAAATCAATTACTCACATGTAATGTGTGAGACTAGGCTTGGCATTAAGTAATTCAAGAAAGAAAGATTTACGGGTGTTAACTGGAAACAGTTATGCAGGAACAATCCCAGGAAACATAAAAGAGGTGCAGTGCTGAGATGAGGGTTAGCAGTATGTTCAGAAGTGCTTTGAGCCCGTGTGGAAAGTTGTGTGCTACTGTGTATGGAGGAGGGGCGGTTCCCCAGTCAGTAACTGCTGGTGCAGAACCATGTCCTGGAGGAGCATTGAGAGACGGACGCATATAGAGGGCCAGTGTGGGGACAGGTGCATATAAGGCGTCATATGATGGGGAGTTGCAGGACTTGGCAGTTATATCGAAAGAAGGGGAATTGAAAGGGAACAAGGTGAATGTCTTTAGAACTCTCAGTTTTAACTAGGGTGTATACTTATTTTTTGTCCCTTCACAAACACAGAGAGATGCCATGGGCAAATGTTACAAATAGTTCAATTGTAGGTCTATGTAAAAACAAACTTGTCACAACAAGTTCTGTCCAGAGGTGCCCAGGTGGCTCTCCTGTTGAGCATCCAACTTGGGCTTAGATCATGAGCTTGAGATTCGTGAGTTTGAGTCCACATTAGGCTCTGTGCTGACAGCTTGGAGCCTGGAGCCTGCTTCAGATCCTGTGTCTCCCTCTCTCTCTGCCCCTCCCCCAGTCATGCTCTGTCTCACTCTCAAAAATAAATAAACATTAAAAAAAAAATCTGTCCAACAGAGTAGGCTGTCTTGTGAAGTAGTGAGTTCCCCATCATCACAGGTAATCAATAAATGCTGAATGACTAATATTAGGAATTTATAGAAGATCTTCCAACAGTGAGTGGGCAGTTGAGCCAAATGATTGTAAAGGCTTCTTACCGTTCTAAGATTCTAGCACTGAGAGAAAAGAGAACCTTCTAATTTCTGCTCTGCTGGCCACTCACCACTTGGGGTTCTCCAGCAAATAATAAACTCTCTGAGCTTTAGTTTCTTCACCTGTACCATGGGGATAAAAATTATATCTACATCATAAAGATCAAATAAATATATTAAAGGACCTTGAGATTTATAAAAACTTCTTTAAATGTAGTTATTATCATATTATTTTGTGTGAAATTTTGGGGGAAACAGGCCATGTATAGCATTCTTCTGGATGTCCAACTTCAAGAACTCAGTGGGTTGATGGTAGCAATGTCCCTCCCTTAACTTAAAGCTAGTAAATAGGAGTTTACAGTCCGAACTGGACCAGCGTCCTGAGAGAATCCATTGTCCCCAGTGGGAAGCACCTGCTAAGAACATGTTTCTCTTCTTGAAACTTGCTACAGAATCATACCAGACGCTTTATAAATATGGAATAAAAAAATGAAATTGTTTTTGTAATTCTGAATGTAGAATCGGCAGTGGTACTCATATTACTATCTATTTTTAAAAGAGAAATGAAGAAAAGAAACTTGGAATTTTGGGAAGTCATGAAGACCTTTCAAAATTATCACTTGACAAAAAACAGGTAAGATCATATTTAAAAACATGAAGTCATGTGTGTGACCAGCAAGCAATTCAAGAAACAGGTAATACACACATTAAAGAATTTAATTATTTTTAAAAACGCCTCAAAGAACCTGTTATTGAGTGATGGAAATAAACTTCTTTCCAGTTAATCTGCAAAAAGAAATCTGTATATATTTAAGACAGATATTGAGCGTATATGTCTGGGTACTTGTGGGTAATGAAATAGAGGAATAATGCTGTAAAGCAGGAAAAATTAAACTGATAGAGGAACATCAGGGACCCAGCGGAGATCTGAGTCACTGCGCTCTGAGCAGTGTGGGCGGGGCGGTGTGCGTGAACACCAGCAGGGGCTCCGTCCCTGGGTACCACCTCCGTGCCACAGGAAGCCGTGGAAACCCTAGAGAATTTGGTGGGCACTGCAGCTGGCAGAGGGCATCCGAGCCTCTGAACCACGTGCCCTGGCGATGCAGTAACTCCTAATCTGGAGTGGCAGAATTCCCAAGTCTGCAGCCATCTTCTTCCTGTGGCCTGCGCACAGTAGGGGCACAATATGTGCTGGTTACTCAGGGACAGTGTAACTGATTGCAGAAGGGCGGTGTATCAGGCACGACTTGCATTCAGTTGCACATAATTTTAAAAAAGTGGTGATTTAAACAAGATGGGCTGTTCAGAATCAGGCAGGATGGGACTGGTGTCAGGGTGGAGTCTCCTGTGATTCTCCTGGATTCTTGTGTCATAGTCAGAGACAGGATGATAGCTTCACTGTCAAAATCAACTCTGAGACATGAAGAAGGACTGAGGGCAATGGAGAGATGGGGCTCAGCTCTCAGACGCACACTGCCGGCCACCGCAGGGGCACAGGTCCCCAGGCCGCAGGCCATTTGCTTTGTTTTTAAGCTCAGTAGTTACCTCCCCCGACAAAATAGCAAAGCCAGGAGCTACTGATCTAGGTACTCGGGAGCTTGGGATCTCCTCTCACCTCTGGCCCTCATTCCTTGTGCTTCTCTGTTCCCTGAACTCACTTTCCTCATCGGTAAACGAGGGATGACCACATTATGAACCCATTACGCACCACTTACGCTGACAGTATAATGGATGCGTGAGAACAGTAAATCCTCGGACAAAGAGAAAAATTCAGGGCGAATCTAAATGCTTTTTTCTCTTTATGATAGAAAGTATCGTATTCCTGAAATCAAATAACTCTATTATCTTTGTAATTTCTCCAAAAATTCAGAAAACTAAAATTTGTTGTAGTCATATGAAAAATTCACTTTGGCTTGGGTTACCTGACACTTTATAATAACACTTTTTTTTAAATTTTTAATGTTTATTATTGAGACAGAGAGAAACAGAACATGAGTTGAGGAGGGACAGAGAGAGGGGGAGACACAGAATCTGCAGCAGGCTCCAGGCTCTGAACTGTCAGCACAGAGCCCAATGTGAGGCTTGAACCCATAAACTGTGAGATCATGACCTGAGCCAAAGCTGGACGCTTTACCAACTGAGCCACCCAGGCGCCCCTCCAATAGCATATATTTTAATCCTTAAAACAAGCTCTTTAAGGGCAATACTGAGCCTGTGGTATCTGACCCTCACTGTGAATCAATAAAGGGTCAATTCTAATGTCAGTGTCATCTAGATCTAGAGATGCTGTGGCGACCATGCGGATGTGCAGCTCACATCTTTCAGGGCATGTGGTCAGCGGACAGCCTCCCACCTCCAGCCTCCCTCTGCCATCCCCGCTGTGGCCATGTTCTTTGCCATGGCAGGACTGTCTTTGAGCAGTCTTTGTGCTGGAGCTCCCCGGCAGGCCTGCCGACTTTTTTGGTCTTTCCACCTTTCCCTCTTTCGTGGGTGAGCCAAGCCCCACAGTCTAAGACTGTTGTCTCCCTTCCCTGCTCCTGCTCCCTGTGACCTGTCAGAGGCGTGATTCTGAACACATCTCATACCTCTTACTATGTCTTGGCATTTGGTTCCGAGAGGACCAAAGCAATGCAGCTATCTACTTTCCTTTCCTTTGCCGTGTAAGCTTGTGATGAACAAAAATTGACCCCCACAGCTTGACACTTTAGCTGTTTTCCTGGGAGAGTGCTTTTACAGCAAACGTTTCTTTTTCCAGTCAAGATGGCCTGTTGTTACTGAGGTGGGCTTCCGCTGGAACGTGCCTGGCCCTGATAGGGACTAAGAAAAACTCTCACGGTTCCTTCTTTCTTACTCAATTTATGTGACTTTTGCTTTCTTTCTTATAAAGTCTACATCCAAAACAACACTTAAGTTTCCATTTCACTCGGATCTTCTGGCTCCTTGAAGACTCACGTGGTTAGGCTCTACCAACATCACTCCCACACGTGATCCGGGGGCACCGTGGAAATCGGTGGAATGAGCCACATAAAAATACTCTTTGAAACAAAGTGAGCAGACCTATTTATTATCTTTGGTCCTATCCTTCAGCTCTGAAGGTCCCTGAACTTGGTGGCTGCTAGCATTAGCTTTTCAGATGGAGTCTGAGCGGCCGGCGTAATTCAAGTCCATCTCTCTGCCACATTGTATGATGCATAAACCTGAAGCTGCCAGTAACTTCCTGAGTAACTGCTCTCTCAGAGCTCCAGAAAAGATCACATTCAAATTGTCAGTCTTTTTTGCATCCCGTGCAGTAGATGTCATTTCAGCATCTTTTGTCTATTCGGCACTGGGTTGACTGAGATGTGCAGATTTTTTTGTTATTAGTTACATACCTAGGAACCGTGTCTGTTAGCTGTTAATTAGGTCATCTGTTAATTATCTTTCTAATCATCAGATGAAGCAATTACATAACATAGGGGTTCCAACCTGTTATCATCACCAGGGCCACTTCTCCAGGTGATTTTGTGCAAATTCCCAATCCTTTTCTCCAGGTATATTGAATTAAAATCTCTGGCACTGGGGTTCGGAAGTATGTATTTTAGTAAGGCCTTAGGAGATTCTCATGCCCATCTGGCGTGGGAATCACAGAGTATTTCACTCCCTGAATGACTTTGTCATGGACACATCAGTAAACAGCAATATTCAGCAGAGTAGACTAGACTAGATTAAAATGAAACATGAAGTAGGCCTAAATCTGCATAGGAGATACTAGATAGTTACCTTTCTGTACAACAGTGTAGCTGTTGACACTTGTGGAGCGCCTACGGTATGTCAAGCGGTGTAGCCCACACCTTTCCTCCTTGATTCTCACACCACCTCTAGGAGGTAGGTAATATTATTTCCCTATTTCATACATTAGAAACCCGAGAAAGTAGAGCTGACGTAACTTGCCCACAGTCTCATTTCAGACAAATAACAGCCAGAATTCGAATTCATTTCATGTCTGCATCCCTGCTGCCTGAATGTGATGTCTATACATTTTTAGCTCATTGCTTTGTTCCTGGCCTTAGGCTAAATGCTGATATTAAAATAATTACTAGGAAATGAACATAAAGAATGCAGGAAATGAGGTATAAAAACAAGGATAGACAGTAGTCCATTTAGAATCGGTGTATTTTCCCATGAGTCAGGGACAAAGCTTAAAGCCAGCCCTGTCTGCCGCCACTCCCATTGCATCTCACACGTTAGAACCATTTATAGATAGCCTCATCCCTAAGGTTTGTTTTTTTTAATAGTTTATTGTCAAATTGGTTTCCATACAACACCCAGTGCTCTTCCCCATCACCACCACCTCTTTTCTCCCTGCCCCCTTTCCCTTCTACCCTCAGTTCATTTTCAGCATTCAGTAGTCTCTCAAGTTTTGCATACTATTCGTTTTTCCAGTTGAATCCCCCGGACTTTCCAGTCGCTGGAGTAGCTGGAAACAGTTCTACCTTAGAGTTTTCTGCCACCTGGTGGTAATAGTGCTTCTTTGCACCACTGAGTAAATTTCTCCTTACATTCTCTTTCTTTCATATGATTTTTTAACAAATATTTATTAAATACCTATTATGTGTTATAAACTGATTATAATTTTTTGTTATACTTGTATCCAAGTTCATAATTCAGATTTAGAGAAGAACTAGTCACATAAAAGTGATCCAAATGAATTTATAACTGCTTAGTCATGTATCATTCAACTCTACCAGTGGTTCCCAACCAGGGATGGTCTGACCCAGCCAGCCCCTCCCCCCCACTACTGACACCTCAGGGTACATTTGTACATTTGTAATAACTTGGAGACATTTTGGTTGTCACAACCAGAGAGGGGAGCTGTTACTGGCATCTAGTAGGTCGAGGCCAAGGATCCTGCTAAACATTCTACGATGCTCAGGAAGCCCCACACAATAAAGACTTATCCAGCCCAAAGTGTCAGCACTGTGTGTTGTGCTGAAATGGTACGCATACACAGTAGCTGTGGCCGTTGGCGCTTCAGGATCCACAGTCTGGAAGATCTATAATCACACACATTCTCAAATGAACAGAATACCATTTTCTGGCCTTCCTGCCCCTGTTACCTCTTCTGCGCCATCCAGTGTGTTCGTTTGTATGGCATCTCATGTTCTCCGTTCAGTTCTTCACAGTTCAGAGGTGCCTTTACCACGTAGTTAAGCTGCAACCAACTGGTTCATGAACCTAGAGTGAACACGTTTGTAAAATAAGGTGTCTTGAAAGCCAGTGAAGCACTTTTTCCTTCCTTCACTTCACCAACTGATGCTTCCTGAGCACTTGCCATCCGCCAGCAGTTCTGGCTCCAGGGACAGTGAGATGAGCTAAACAAAATCTCTCCTTCCACAGAGCATAGCAGGATGTAGATAACCATGTCACCAAGCCAGAGAATAACATAACTGTCAATTGTGAAACATTATAAAGGATGCAAATGACCTTGCTTGCTTGAGATCTATTTTTCATGGGTTGGGCAGGAAAACCTCTCTGAGGAACTTATATTTTAAGCTAAAACCCAAAAGATGAGGCAGAGCAAATCAGCCAGTCAGGCAAAGAGCTAGAAAAAGAGCATGTCAGGAACTGGGAACAGCAAACACAAAGGTCTTAAATTAGAAACGAGTGAATGAACGAAGGCCTGGGTGATGTTAATATACTATTAAGTCCTTCCGCCTCAGAAGGATGATCTCCAGGGGCGGGTACTGTACTGAGCTGCCTTAACTAGGGATGATTGGCATATCAAATGTTACGGTTTGCACATTCGTCTTCAAAAAAATCCCAAGGAAACGTAATTTTTCACTCTCCTATTTCCATGAACATTTTTTGGATGTACTAGTGGCCCCTACTGAAAGAAGGAGATATTAAATTAATGATTTGCAGTCACAAGGTTGTAAATTCGTGAGTAGATAGTAAATAAAGCGAAAGGACAATGCACAAAGATCCCTTTGTTGGGATCCTCTCCTCTGATTATGAACCTGTCCTCACCCTCAATGCTATATCATGAAAAATGGAGGATGAAAGTGGACTTGAATCTTGTCATCACATTTAATGATGTCCTTACAGCCTAAGTCATGGTTTGAAAGCCAGGAAACATTGTATCATCATAAAGATAAATAATGACAATTTTTAAGAATGAGTATATTATTAAAAATACATTGAAGTTTGCATTTGTTTCTCAAATCCATAGATTAGCAGGACTTGAAGGAGAATGGATGTCCACCGCACCAGTCCCTTCATTATCAGAGAGAGTGCAGAAAGTTCCAGAAAGTGCCACGTCTCGCCTGCTGCTCCATAGCAGTTGAGGCAGAGCCTTAGTCTTTACATTTCTGTCAAGAGCTCTTTTATTAGAAAACCCAAGCTGCTTCTCTCTTTCATTTGGCCAGTTGTACAATTTTAATGATTTTTAAAGTTAATATAAAGTAAAAAATATGGATATTTCGCTGACACTTTTAGAGAGTTTGAAAGAAAAGGGGAAATTGCTATGTGAAAAGGGGTGCTAATATTTTCAAAATTGCATATTGTGTTTTATGGGTCTTATCAGCCTTCCTGTATTTTTCCTGTCAGTGTAGCTTAGCAAGATCACGATTGTTTTGTTCTTCATCGAATACCCAAAATCCATAGCACGGCATCTTCATATAGAGGGCATTCCATCGTGTCCACGTGTTCACTGGATGAGTGTGTGCAGAGCTGTTTCAGGTCAGCCAGTGGCTGTTTAAAACATCAAAGCATGGAAGTTAAGGACTTTAATTCTCAATGAGCTTGATTTATAGCAACTTAGATGCTACTGGGAAATATGAATCACGGCTGTCTTTGAAGATGGTCTTGATGTTTCTTTTCCCCTGGAAAGCAGTTGTGGACCAATAAACAAAATAAAAAATACACTGCACATTTGAAGCTGATGTGCTTTGCTGAGGTTCTCCTACTTATTTCTTTTTAAAACCTTTTTTTTTTCTTTTAGAAAATGCCACGAAGAGTTTTTAAAATCATTTTCTTAGCATTTTTTAACTTTTTTAAACATTTATTCATTTTTGAGAATCAGAAAGAGACAGAACATGAGTGGGGGAGGGGCAGAGAGAGAGGGAAACACAGAATCTGAAGCAGACTCCAGGTTCTGAGCTTTCAGCACAGAACTTGATGCGGGTCTTGAACTCACTGACCGGGAGATGGTGACTTGACATGAAGTCAGAAGCTTAACCAGCTGAGCCACCCAGGTGCCCTATTAGCATGTTAATACAGTACTTTACCACCTTTATTGCAGATTGCTTTCAATCTTTGCTATTTGCCTGTTCAAGCGTATTATGATTTGAAAAGTACTGCCCAAATGTGATACTGTATAAATCCTAAAATTCAGATACATTAATTTGTCATTTATTGGCCCCTGAACTCCATCCCACCACAGAGTCTTACCCCGCTGTTACTTCAGGACCCCATGGCATCTGCCTGCAAGTGTGGGTATTGTGGTCATGGATGCTGGCCCGTTGCTCCCTCATCAGGGGACTTCTGAGATCACCACTATCACTTCCTCAGCTCATTTGCCTTCTCCTTTATCAGAGATGCACCTGTGAGAAGGTTTAAGCATGACCGTCATGACCACATGACTGATAGCCATGAAGTCTATGAGGGTCCTCAGACAACCTTGAATAGCCATCCAGAGATCCAGCACCCCTCAGGTGCCTATGGTTTGTCTTGGAAGATAGACTAAAAAGCAAATTAAATTAAAATTTACATATGTAACTAACAAATTTCTATATATAACTAATAAATATCATCACATTATTTAAAAGAAAAGTAAGAATTTCTTATTTTCAAATTACAGCTTGGGCATAGTAAACAATCAAGTATAAGGAGCTCAGAAGATTTCCAGTTAAGTAGTTTCAATAATCCTCCAGGAAAGTATCAGGTAAGCATGATAATTTTTAGAGCTCTAAAACTAGTTATTTGTAATATTTAAAGTCCCAAACTATGTGATTCTGTAAGTGAAAATGAACTATTATGTTGTTTTTTTCAATATCAAAATAATGCTTGAATTCCACAAATAATGTGCCTATACTAAGGACTAGAGATACATAAGTAAATGATAGAGATGAAATCTTGGCATCCCAGAACTTAGACTCTACATGTTCATTGTAAAAAGTCTACATGTTCATTATAAAAAGACTATCCTCACCAAAAAAATAAAATACAGGAAAGAATAAAGTGTACCTCAAAACCTACTACTCAGATTTAAAGACTACTTATTTAGTGATATTCTGCCAGGTTATTATATGTATATGTATAATTTTACATGTGCTTCAATATTATATAAATGTATGTAATATTATATAAGTGTATATAATATTATATAAATGAGTTAATAATACTTAAATAATAAATAACAGTTTTTCACTTCACAAAACATATTCATATTAATTTTAATGGATGTATAATATTCTTTGTGCAAATATATGATAATTCATTAAAAGTAATTTGCTAATTGATGGAATTTTAAAGGTTTTTTTCCTACTCTTATAAGTAGTATTTCTATGAACATTATCTATGCACCCAATTACATCCTTAGAATAAGTTCTTAAAAGTGGAATTTTCCTGTCCACCATTTAATTTGGGGTTTAGAGAGTTAGATTTGGGTTAAATATGTATCCACCCAGAACTTCCTGCACATGGTACTGAGCCTCCTACTTTTCCAAAATTCTCATGGTCAAAGCCCAGATGGGGGGAAATTTTGTTACATTGAAATCAGACATTCCAGCTCACTGGGAGGCGCCAAGGTGGTGGAGCAGCCTGGAAGTTCTCGGCTTCTCTCACCCCTGAAATCTAGGCAGATCTGCGGAAACCATTTTTCATACCTAGAAAATTGATCTTAGGATTAGAAAACAATCTGCATAACTTGAGCCACAGAACTCGGCATGTATATAGCACAGAGAGGTGACCTGGGGGGAAAGAGAAGCCGTGGAGGATAGGGAGCTGTTTTGTTTGTGGACGGGGGACAGAGACAGGAGGTGGAGTGCAGGAAAGCACTCCCCCTGAAAGTAGCTGGAACTAAAGAGGAAGGGTGGAAACACCCACGAGCGATTGAACAGGAAAGGGAGAAAGGAGAGGGGTTCAGTGCCATTAGGACTCTATAAACAGGGGAGTGCAGAGTCGGAAACTACACAGCTTGATACCGGGCAGAGCTTTGGTGGGAAGGAAGGGTGAATTCCCAGGAGCAGACAGTGAGATCTGAGGGGTCCATGGACCGCACAGCAAGAACCAGTTCCACTGCTAGGAGGGCGTTTGGTAGAGGCCATACATCCTCCCCATAGGAAGAGGTTTCAGTGGGACCCCAGAGAACAGCCATGTTTGCTGGTACTGAAACAAAGATACCAGGGCATGGTTAAACCTGGTCCTGGCTCTGTGTTGTGTTGTGCCATAATCTCTGAAGCTCTGCTGCTGTGCAATTGCATGAACTTTTTCTGGGGCAAGCAGGCACCCAGCCACATCTCTGAACCTCTGCAACAGCACAGCCACACTAATGTTCCTGGGAGCAAGCTGGCACCTGGCTATTGCTCACCGAGACCCTCCCCAAAGGGTTGGAGCAGGTCCAAGCACGGAGCTCTCAGAAGTGAGGGGGTTGGAAACACAGCCCCATCTGAGGTAAAATTTGGGGGAGAGGTGCCACCTGGCAGGCCTACAGCTTGGACACAGTATAGAGGCAGGGAGTGGACAGAAGCTGAAAACAAAGGAGGGGTGCTTGGTTGCCAGTCTGTGAGAGCACAGAATTCTGGTGCTAGAGACTGGGAAGCTGGGCAGTGCCATTTTCGCCTCTCCCACACATGTGCATACATGATACACCAAGCCCCACTCAACTACACCCTACAAGAACATGCCCTAGAGGACCACCGCAAGTCTCTCTGCTTAGTGCTTGGACTATAAAGTGGTTCATAGGTTTCTAGGGGAGACTGGATGTAATTCCATTCAGATTTCATTCTGTTCACTGGTCCATTTTTTTCCATTATTTTTCTTTTTTCTTTTATTCTTGGATACAGAAAGAAAAAAATATTTTTATTTTAGGTTAAGAGACTTTTAAAATTTTTACATCTCTTATTTTTTGTAAATTTTTAAATTCTATTTTACTTTTTCATTTCATTTTATTCTATTTTATTGTAATGTTTTTATTTTTTAAATGGTTTCTTACCTTCTTTCTTTTTTCCCTTTTTCTCTATTTCTATCAAGCTTCTTTCAACAACCAAATCAAAATATACCTAGGATCTAGCTCCCTTTATTTGATTTTTTATGTTGTTTTTAACTTTATAATTTTTATTTTTTATTTTACTAATTTCTTCCTTTCTGCCAAAATGATAAAATGAAGGAATTCACCCCAAAAGAAAGAACAGGAATAAATGAGAGTCAGGGGCTTAATCAACATAGATATAAGCAAGATGTCTGATCTAGAATTTAGAATCACAATAATAAGAAAACAAGCTGGGTTTAACAAAAGCATATAATCCCTTTTTGCGAAGATAAAAAAAGTGGAATCTAGTCAGGATGAAATTAAAAATGCTATAACTGAGAACTTTCTCAAATGGATGCCACAGCAGCAAGGATGGATGAGGCAGAGCAGCAAATGAGCAATATAGAAGACAAATGAAGCAGAGAAAAAGAGGGTAACTAAGGACAAAGTATGGTACAAGAATTAGAGAACTCAGTTACTCATTAAAAAGGAATAAAATGCAAATCATCGGAGTCCAGGAAGATGAAGGAGAGAAAAAGGGATAGAAGGGTTATGTGAGCAAATCATAACAGAAAAATTCCTAACCTGAGGAAAGACACAGACATCAAAATCCAGGAAGCACATGAACTCCCATTAGACTGAACAAAAATTAACCATCAACAAGGTTTATTATAGTCAAATTCACAAAATACACAAAGAAAGAATTATGAAAGCAGCAAGGAAAAAAAAAGTACTTAACCTACAAGGGAAGAGAGATCAGGTTCACAGCAGACTTATGCACAGAAACTTGGCAGGCAAGAAAGGAGTGGCAGGATATATTCAACATGCTGAATCTGAAAAAATAGGCAGCCAGAATTCTTTATCCAGCAAAGCTGTCATTCAAAATAGGAGAGAAAAAGAGTTTCCCAGACAAACAAAAACTAAAGGAGTTCATGACCACTAACCCAGGCCTGCATGAAATTTTAATGGGGACTCTCTGAGGGGAGAAATGATGAAACAAAACAAAACAAGACCAAAAGCAACAAAGATTAAAAAGGACCAGAGAACACCACCAGAAACTCCAACTCTGCAAGCAACACAATGGCAATCAATTCATACCTTTCAGTACTCACTCTAAATGTCAGTGGACTAAACACTCCAGAGACGTAGGGTATCAGAATGGATAAGAAAACAAGATCCATCTATACGCTGTTTACAAGAGACTCATTTCAGACCTAAAGACACCTTCACACTGAAAGTAAGGGGATGGAGAACCATCTAGCATGCTAATAGTTGCCAAAAGAAAGCCAGAGTAGCCATACTTATATCAGAAATCTGGATTTTAAAATAAAGACTGTAACAAGAGATGAAGGGGGCATAATATCATAATTAAGGGGTCTATCCACCAAAAAGATCTAATGATTGTAAATATTTATGCCTTCAACGTGACAGCACCCAAATATATAAATCAGTTCATCACAAACATAAAGAAACTCCTCGATAATAATACAATAATAGCAGGGCCTTCAACACCCCACTTACAGCAATGGATAGATCATCCAAGCAGAAAATCAGCAAGGAAACAATGGCTTTGAATGACACGCTGGGCCAGATGGACTTAGCAGATCTATTCAGAACATTTCATCTTAAAGCAGCAGAACACACTCTTCTTGAGTGTACATGGAACATTCTCTTGAATAGGTCACATACTGGGACACAAATTAGCCCTCAACAAATATAAAAAGATCGAGATCATACCATGCATGTTTTCAGACCACAACCCTATGAAACTCTAAATCAACCACAAGAAAAAATGTGGAAAGATAACAAATACTTGGAAACTAAAGACCATCCTACTAAAAAGCGAATGGGCTAACCAAGAAGTTAAAGAGGAAATTAAAAAGTACATGGAAGCCAATGAAAATAACATGACAGCCCACAACCTCTGGGATGCAGCAAAAGCAGTCATAAGAGAGAAGTATATAGCAATCCAGGCCTTCCTAAAGAAGGAAGAAAGGTCTCAGATACACAACCTAACCCACACCTTAAAGACCTGGAAAAAGATCAACAAATAAAACCCAAAACCAGCAGAAGACAGGAAATAATAAAGATTAGCACAGAAATCAATGCTATCAAAAAACAAGACAAAACAAAACCAAGAGCTGGTTCTATGAATGAATTAACAAAATTGACAAACCACTAGCCAGTTTGGTCAAAAAGAAAAAGGAAAGGACCCAAATAATAAAATCAAGAATGAAAGAGGAGAAATCACAACCAGCACTGCAGAAATACAAACAATAATAAGAGAATATTATGAGCAATTGTATACTAATAAACTGGGCAATCTGGAAGAAATGGACACATTCCTAGAAACATATAAAATACCAAAACTGAAACAGGAAGAAATAGAAAATTTGAACAGATCTGTAGCCAGTAGAGAAATTGAATTAGTATTCAAAAATCTCCCAACAAACAAAAGTCCAGGGCCAGATGGCTTTCCAGGGGAATTCTACCAAACATTTAAGGAGGAGTTAACACCTGTTCTTTTGAAGCTGTTCTAAAAAATAGAAATGGAAGGAAAACTTCCAAACTCATTCTACAAGGCCAGCATTACCTTGATTCCAAAGCCAGGCAAAGACCCCACTAAAAGGAAAACTACAGACCAATTTCCCTGATAAACATGGATGCAAAAATTCTCAACAAAATACTTGCCAACAGGATTCAACAATAAATTAAAAGAATTACTCACCATGATCAAGTGGATTTATACCTGGGATGCAGGGCTAGTTCAATATCCACAAACAAATTAATGTGATACATCACATCAATTAAAGAAAGAATAAGAACCACACGATCCTCTCAATAGTTGCAAAAAAAAAAAAAAAAAGCACTTGACAAAATACAGCATCCTTTCTTGATCAAAACCCTCAAGAACATAGAGATGGAAAGATCATACCTCAAGATCATAAAGGCCATATACGAAAGATCCACACCTAATAGCATCCTTAATGGGGAAAAACTGAAAACTTTCCCCCAAGGTGAGGATCATGACAGGGATATCCACTTTCACCAGTCTTTCAACATAGTTGGATGTCCTAGCCTCAGCAATCTGACAACATAAAGAAATAAAAGTCATCCAAATAGCAAGGAGAAAATCAAACTTTCACTTTTCGCAGATTACATGGTACTCTATATGGAAACTCCAAAAGATTTAACCAAAAAACTGCTGG
The DNA here is from genome assembly GCA_004023785.1 of Mungos mungo. Lineage (NCBI taxonomy): Eukaryota > Metazoa > Chordata > Mammalia > Carnivora > Herpestidae > Mungos > Mungos mungo. The sequence goes on from PISW01000493.1 coordinate 346,395, forward strand.
AACTGATCTATGAATTCAGCAAAGTTACAGGATATAAAAATCAATGCACAGAAATCAGTTGCATTTCTTTACCCCAATAATGAAGCAGCAGATAGCGAAATCAAGGAAGTGATCCCATTTATAATTGCACCAAAAACCATAAAATACCTAGGAATAAACCTAACCAAAGAAGTGAACAATCTATATACTGAATACTATAGAAAGCTTATGAAAAATATTGAAGAAGACACATAAAAAGGGAAAAATATTCCATGCCCATAGATTGGAAGAAAAATATTGCTAAAATGTCAGTACTACCCAAACCAATTTATATATTCAATGCAATCCCTATCAGAATAACACCAGCGTTCTTCACAGAGCTAGAAGAAACAATCCTAAAATTTGTATGGAACCAAAAAGACCCCAAATAACCAAAGCAATTCTGAAAAAGAAAACCAAAAGTAGAGGCAACACAATTCCAGACTTCAAAATGTATTACAAAGCTGTAATCATAAAGACAGTACGGTACTGGCACAAAAACAGACGCATAGATCAGTGGAACAGAGTAGAGAACCCAGAAATGGACCTGCAAACATATAGCCAACTAGTCTTTGATAAATCAGAAAGAAATATCCAATGGGAAAAAGACAGTCTCTTCAGCAAATGGTGCGGGGAAAACTGGACAGTGACATGGAGAAGAATGAACTTGGACCACTTTCTGATATCATACACAAAAAGAATGAAAGACCTAAATGTAAGACAGGAAGCCATCAAAATCCTAGAGGAGAAAGCAGGCAAAAACCTCTTTGACATCAGCCGCAGCAACTTCTTACTCAACATGTCTCCAGATGCAAGGGAAACAAAAGCAAAAAGGAACTATCGGGACCTCATCAAGATAAAAAGCTTCTACACAGTGAAGGAAACAATCAGCAAAACTAAAAGGCAACCAACGGAATGGGAGAAGATATTTGCAAACAACATATCAGATAAAGGCTTAGTATCCAAAATCTATAAAGAACTTATCAAACTCAACACCCAAAAAACAAATAATTCTGTTTAAAAATGGGCAAAAGACATGAATAGACATGTTTCCAAAGAAGATATTCAGATGGCTAATGGACACATGGAAAATTGCTCAACATCACTCATCATCAGGGAAACACAAATCAAAACCACAATGAGATACCACCTCACACTGGTCAGAATGGCTAAAATTAACAACTCAGGCAATGACAGATGTTGGCAAAGATACAGAGAAAGAGGAACTCTTTTGCACTGCTAATGGGAATGCAAACTGGGGAGTCACTCTGGAAGACAGTATGGAGGTTCCTCAAAAAATTAAAAATAGAACTACCCTATGGCCCAGCAATAGAACTACTATGTATTTATCAAAGAATACAGGTGTGGTGTTTTGAAGGGGCACATGCACCCCAATGTTTATAACAGTGCTATTGACAAGAGCCAAACTATGGAAAGAGCCCAAATGTCCATTGACAGATGAATGGATAAAGAAGATATGGTACCTACATATACAATGGAATATTACTTGGCTATCAAAAATAATGAAATCTTGCCATTTGCAAAAATGTGGATGCAACTCTAAAGTATTATGCTAAGCAAAATTAATCAGTGAAAGACAAATATCATATGATTTCACTCATATGGAATTTAAGATACAAAACAGATGAACATAAGGGAAGGGAAGCAAAAATAAAAACAGGGCGGGGGTAAAAACATGAAAGATTCTTAAATAGAACAAACTGAGGGTTGTTGGAGGGATTGTGGGTCGGGAGAAGGGCTAAGTGGGCAAGGGGCATTGAGGAAGACACGTGGGAATAGCACTGGGTGTTATATGTAGGGGTGAATCACTGGATTCTACTCCTGAAATCATTCTTGCATTATATGCTAACTAACCTGTATGTAAATTTAAAAAATAAATAAATAGAAGTAATGCACACACAAAAAAATGAAACTAGACATTTCTGAATCACTAGCAAGTATAAAATCAAAACTGGTTACCTTTCTTGGTAAGGGAGGTCAAAAAACATCAATGAGAGTATGTTTGTTTAATTTCCCATTTCTACATCGAGTACTATACACACCGTCAACCTCACCAAATGAAAGGCTGTGTTTTGCTCTACTACTTTGCAAGTAAAATACAAGCAATAAACACCTAGAGGTAGATGTTTTCTCTACACCTATTCTTTTCTCAAGAATTAACTTGTGAGTCATTAGCTTGGGTAATGTAAAAATTGCTTTAATAATCTGGCCGTAGTCTGCATTTCCTGCCAGATAAATCCTCTTAATCTTTGTTAGCATCACTCCTAAGGTCCTTACAGAAGAAAAATTCAGCTATTCCAAATGAGAGATTTGTCATAAACATAAAACTGAGATGGGTTTCTCCTTTGTCCAGAAAATTATGAAGAGGCTCATTAAAAGATATGTCCTACAAGCCCAGATAGATCGGGAGAGTGACGATGTGAATGAAGGTGAGTTGAACAGGGACCAGCTGGCCCCTGAGCCTCAGTGCAGATGCGGGCCTGACTCAGGGCTGGAGGAAAACTGGAGCGAGGGGTTTGGGGAGGGTGAGCCTCCCAGCGAAGAGAAGGTGGATCTCAGCAACCATCAGAGCTATTACATAGTGTAGGAAAATAGGCTGTTTTTCTGGAGTTGGGGCAGCTGTCACTTGCTATGTAAGTAACTGTTGCTTTTGGGGGGTGGCTTGGAGGGACGAGAAAGTGGTTGCGAAAAGTGAAAGCCTCTTGCCCCCAATACTACAAACATTTGCCACCAATGTTTCCTCTTTACTTTAGGACTTTTGTTATCGGTTTTCCTCCATAACCTTTTCATTAACCAAAAGTTTTAGCTGAGAAAATAGAAATCTGCCCCATTAGGAAGTTTTTTTTCCTTTGAAAGGATTCAAGCTACAGACAGATGTGTGTGGAATTGACTGATTTCATTCTGTTCCAGAATGTAGTTTCTCTGCATTATGTATTTAGTTATAGTTGACATCCTTTCTCTCTTGTTTTTTAAAGGAGAACTGAAGGAAATTAAACAGGACATCTCAAGCCTCCGCTATGAACTCCTTGAAGAGAAAACTCAGAATTCAGAAGACCTAGCAGAACTTATTAGAAAACTTGGGGAGAAATTATCAATGGAACCAAAGCAAGCGGAAGTCAATAGATAATACAAAGACTTCCATTAAAAATCCTATTTATTTGTTCACTTGAAGCCATATTATTTTCCAATTTATTTTTTTAGTGCCATTGTGACCATCTTTTAAACAGGAGAATATCCAAAGATAACTTGGGTCATCCCATTATCCAAAACCCAAGTATTTAATTTTTTAGTGATTAAACTTCATTGTTCAGACTAAAGTTTACAGATTATGATGAAAATTATGCCCAGTTGTTTGATGTTTTCTTGGCTACAACTATCATGATGATGTGATTACATCTAGTGTCTGCCTGGGGATTGTCTAGGCTGGTTGGAGGCTGACACAGCTCACTGTCCGTGCGGTCTTTACCATGAACGTGATTTCAGGTAACTGTTTGCCTGCCTTGTGGGTCCCCTGATGGTGACTTCCAGCCCTGAAATCCAGGGACAGATAACCTGTAGCTATTTGGAAAATGCTGTTTAATCATCTATTCTGCAAAGCCCCACAGAATATGATTGTGCAAAGTTGGGTTAAATCGTACCTAAATTTGCCAATTCACCTCTTTGAAAACGTTACACTTAACAGTGAAAAAGTGCTTCCTCTACTGAGTCCTCAAAACATGGTTTAGTTGTGGCTGGGTGTGCGCGCACATGTGTGTATGAAATGATTGTCCTGTTTTCTTTTGTAGCCAAAATGGACTCTTAAAACCTCTTTCTCTTTTGAGTTTTACCGTGACTGAAAAATTGTTGATTAAATATGAACCCTTTATTGGAGAAATATCAAAGTCACAAATGATTCAATTATTTGGTCCAAAATTTTATGCCATTTCTGAGGCATTTACAGGAAAATCCCACATTTAGCATTGCGTATAAAGGAAACTGTGGAAGGAAATTGCAAATATTTACCTTTATTCTCAGTACGCTCTACCTTCTCTGAAAATACATGAAGCACGGATCTGTGTTTGTAGGCATCTATGTAGGCTGCTCTTACTGATGATGTGAGGCAATATCTAGAACAATTAAAAGAAAGAGATGAAAGTTCATGTGTTCAGCTACACAGACGACAAACATTGAAATGATGCTTGGCATTGACTGGAGTGTTTCTTTAAATTCAGTAAAGAGAGGTTTCAAATGCAAATTTTTTACTCCATGTTAGAGAGAAAATAGTCACAAAAATCTAGTTAGCCCCAACTTTGACTTCATTTAAGTCAAAGTGATTTTATGTAACCAGATAAGAAAATACAACTGAAATTTTACATTCAGTGATTTTGTATGTGTGGGTATTATTTATTGTGAAGTTATTTAGTAATACAGAAAAGGTAGGCTTTCAAATGTTTTGTGACCATTTTTAAATCCGAAGTTGTAAAAATCAGCCTCATAGCAAATGCACTATCAGCAAATTAAAATAATCTTACATCCACAAAGCTTCTGTGTTGTGCCACAAAAGAGATTGGCCTCTATGCCAAGGGGTGTCCTGTGACAGCAAATGGACTTGACTTCAAAGAATCTAGAAAAAATATTCAGATTCCTCAGTGTCTTTTAAGTCAGGCTCACCTGACAAGATACAGGTTTTGGGACCTACAAAAGAAATGACTGTGGCCTTCTTAGTAAAAGGCACGACCATCAAGTGCTACCTCTATGACTGTTTCAAACTAGTGGGTCCTGAAGTCAGCAGATCTCCTCAAAGTACAAATGAATTGGCACCTCTTCCAATTTCCTTTCAGTTGGAACATGAAAAGAAACCAACCACAATTTAAGAAAGGCTTTCAAATTCCAACAAGAGCTTAAGTAAAGGCATATTGTCAAAGGATGGTCGTGAGCATGACTGTCCTGCACAAGTCTCAAGGCCGTTGGCTTAAAATCCTGCGCTCATGTTGCAGTCAGCTTAACCTATATAAATAAAATGATTAATCAGATGAAATGAATTTGTCCAGCCCGTTCTCTTGGTCATTTTTCTCTTCTCAAATTTGGTGCTTTCTGGATGCTTGGGTCCTGTAAGGAGGGCAGCACAGTGATGTCTGACTCAGACCATACGGCCGCTCCCTGGGGGCCAAGACATAGTCACGCCTCATAGAAGACCTACTGGCAGTGAACAAAATGAAGTCCCTGTTAGTGTGCGTCAGTGCCTTGTTTACTCTATTTGTATCACTCTGAAACTGAGAACACAAATTCAGTATGGTTTTACTAGGCACGTCAAATGGATGACCAGAATCTACTGTCTGCTTAAAACTTTGCTAGGGACCAAAAATGAAAATGAGTATCTGACCTCAAGGAGCTTACAGCCCAGGAAAGAAACAGGACTGTAAGACACACAGCTACAAGAAAGGTCTCCTGAGCCTCTCCCGTGTGCAGGCACGTGATAAGTGCTTTCCATGGATTCCTGAATGTAATCTAACTTTATGCTGATAACAACTGTATGAGGTAAACGCTATTAATATCCTCATTTTAGAAAGGAGAAAACCGAAGCTTCTAGAAACAAGTAACTTGCACATAGAGTAAGTGCCAGAGCTGGGAATGAAACCCAGGCCTGCTCGCAGCTGAGGCTTCACATTAACCAGACAACACTGGAGTGTGGTGGTCTTATTGTAAAACTTGCCTTTCACTCTCCAGGTGAGGGGAAATGGACTATATCTGAACACCCTAAGTTCCTTACTTGCCCACCGCAGAGACAGACAGTAGTGTTAATCATGGAAGGGTGTGGGTGAGGAGAAGATTTGGCTTTGATAGTATTGCATACTTTAAAAAAAAATAGCAAAAAATGGAGATGTGTATTAAGGGGTGAAGACAGTGTGAGCAGGGCCAAGAACTGGGCATGCATGGGGGACACTAGGTTCTGCAGAAAGAAATGGTAAATCCAGTGGCTGTATCTTGGTGAGCAGAACATTGACGTTGTTTGAGCAGTCTGTCCTCTCCATCCAGGACTGTCTCAGTATGAAAGAATCTTATCACCATGCAAACAGTAAACTCACATCAAACACTTAAAATGGAATGACCATGTGGCAGTATTTGCCAACCAGGTAGACTGACCAACTAGTAGCATGACTGTCAGGACCAATTTCCAGTTTCAGGCTGAGAGAGAGAAATGGAAGACTCCATAAAAATCTGCTTTTTGCTGCTTTTCCAACCTTTATTCTTGCAAGGAACTGGCACCCCCACTCTACACATGCCTCAAATGCAAACAGTGAATGTCATCCTTCTGAGGGACAAGGAGTTAATGATTTCTCTAGAACAGATGATATCTAAGGAAGGACCGGGTGAGGAAGACCTGATGAAGTTGTTATACCCGTATCCCAGACCACGAGAGCTAGATGTCTTGACGCCAAGACCTCCTGGCTCCAGGGAATAACACCTGGGCCCTTGTCTATGTTCTGACCAGTTCCTGGATGTCTGAGAGGTCAGGTGCACCAGACTTAATCCTCAAAAAAAACCCGCCAGACCCCAAACAAAGACAAGACTGTTTCCTTTCGGAGTCTGCCAGACTCCATCCGTACCTGCATTTTCTCTATAACTTCAATAAACTCTGCTTTCACCACCTGCTGGCTCATGCTTTATTTCCATCTTTCATGTGGCCCTGAACCTTCTTAGCTGGGCCTGAAGGAACCCCTCTGGGTCCTCTGACCCAGCCTGCCAGCATCAAGGCCAAGGATGAGCTGTTTCTCCAAGCGATATTTTGGTATGAACTGCATCTGTTCTAACAAGCAGATGTGACCTCCTTCTTCACTCTGAAATTTTCCCTCATCATTGTGTGCTATTGGGGGTGGGGGGAGGGGGGAGGGTATTAGAGTCACACCTGTGGTCCCCATGGCTCCACTGAATGGTGCCAGAGATGGGTTCCTACACTAGTTAGAGTCTCTGTCCTTTGCTGTAAAGTGTGCAGATTGGGCCACTGGAGAATCAGAAAAGAATATGAATTCCTAACCCACACCTCTCCATTGTACTCCAGAACCCTATTGAATGAGCTTTCCAACTGAGCCAGTTACTCCAAGGTTGTGTAGGAGTAAAGCCCAGCATTCTAACAGGGATGGAAGTTGAAAATTCAGCTAAACATCTGTTATTGTACAAAATGTTGACTCATAGTCTGCGTCTTTACTTTTTATATGTGATTAGCCTTCCATGAAGGCTCTGGAAGACCTGGTTAATTAACATGGATTATTTTTTGCCTTATCATTAGAATGATTGATTGAACTTTATTCTTTATTCTGTATATATTATAGCTACAGTCATGAAAATTTCCACAGACACTTTTTCAAACATCCTCCCAGGATGATTTCAATGGTAACACCTAGTCACAAGTTATTAAAAAAAAAAACAAAACAACAACAACAAAAACCCTCTTAGATAAGAATCAATTTTTGTAGAGATGTTTGAACTGTTGAAAAGAAAACCATAGGCCCCAAATGGTGTCACTTAGTTAAGGCCCCACATCAGCAAACCAAGACTTAGTACCTAACTTAAGTGCAGCTTTCACCCCCAGGAATGTAACCTTTAACCAGTCAGCATGGGGATTTCCTGGTCAGCGCTAGGAATGAACTGACAGTCTCCTTCACTCCCCTTTGAAGGGCGACCTTGCCTAAAACAATGGATTCTTTGCTAATGGTTTCCTTTTTCCATTCCCATTCTACCTTTAAAAACCTTTCCTTTTGTGTAGCCCTTAAGAGCTCCCCTCTACCTGCCCAATTACAGAACTGGTTCATAAAGCCAATTAGATCTTTAAAAGGTAATTTTTGTTACTTAATAGTACATTTGAGAAAATAGCTAGAGACCCTGACCAACTGTATGATTTTTTTTTTTTTTTGGCTTATGTCATGTGATGGATAATCAACTTATCCAGGGTAAGTGGATCATAGGGCTATTGATTCGTGTTTTTCAGACCGCTATGAAAATGACATATCGGATAGCCACCTCATTCAACGTTAAGGAGAATTACACCTACCAGACAGATCGTGTTCATAATAGTTATACCCTAAGTATGATGTTATCTAGGACACTGCAGTAAAAACAATGAGAAAAGTTAATAGGTACAAAATCTTTAAAATGTTCATTTTTATTCTGTTTATGACGCCTACGCTGCAAGCCGTAGGATTTTGTCACCGCCCGCCAATAAACAGTAAGGAGACAGGGCCTCAAGGAAATGCACAAACATTATGAATTTCTTTCTAAATCATTAGAAAAACCTCGGTGATGACATTTGGGAAGTGAGTCTTGAACTCCACTACCCTGCATTATTGTCCCAATCATTGCTCATGAAAATAGAGTTTCATGTCACCATAAAGAATGATTTCATAATAAAATAAGTTTACTTATTATCATATTGTTATTCATATTATTATATTACTTATTATCATTTACTTATATTTTTCATAAAATAATATTCATATTGTTCATAAAATGCACATCCAGTACATGCATGTAGTATCCATATATAGTTAAATACATTTTCAAAGCATAGTTTTGATCCTAGAAAAACCATTATGCTTATAAATATGGATTTCGTTTTTGATTCTTTTCTTGTCTTTTTCTTTCTTTCTTTCTTTTCAACGATTCCAACTTTTTCTAGTCATTATCTGTTTCCTGCCACTCCTACAGAGTTATTTTCATCCTGGTAGTTCAGAGTGTCGGATCTAGAGCCAGACTATGTGGGCTTGAATGCCAGCTCTGAAGATTACCAGCTTTGCATTCTTCCCTGAATTTCTTACCCTTTCTGGGCCTCATTATGCAATTCTACAGATAAGAACGAAAAACAAACATTAAGTCCAGCATAGGGTTGTTGTAAGGATGAAATGAGTCCATATATCTTAGAGAATAGTGCTTGGCAAATATCCACATTCAGCCAATGTTAGCATTATAGAGAGAGGATATGGCTCTAGAATTCCTTTCCTACATTGTCTTATACCACCCCCTCTTAAACCTCATAAAATCTAAGAAAATTTAGGTTTCAACTTCCGTGTCTCTGACCAGGTGGTACAAAGTGTCTAGAATTTGTGTTAAGCAAGATTTTGAAGTCTCTCTCAGGGTCAGTAGGAAAGAATGACAGAGACGATTAATAATACTTGCCAGGGACATAGAAAGTCAGCCCTCACATCAGCGCTTCGTCATCCTTGAAAAAAAATATTTGCACAATATTGGTGAAAATTTCAAGATAGATTTATTATTTTGATGGTAATAATTTTATCATTTTATAATAGATATCACAAGATGGTTTAGGGTAGGTGCCATATTAGATCCCACTCATAAAACTTATTTAAAATTTACTGTATTTGTTGCAACATGCTGTATACTGTTAACCAGTAGAACTAGAAACAGAATACAAGTAGTTGACTTAGAACTACAAGCCAGTTCCATGAGGCCTATTTTAATTTATTCATTCTTGATAGATAAACAAACGAGAAGAAACATCCACTTCAACATCCACAAGTAGAAAAGAAAGCCTGGACTCACATGTTTTAGGTTTAGTATACCTACTATGTGCTCACAGCTTATTTCTTAGTGGATGTATTGAATCCATATAATGTTGGCATTGTCCAGACATTGAGTAGTTCCTGATTAATTTCCATTTGCCTCTTAGAGGTAAGCAACTTCACACATTTGCTTCATTTTTTCATACTATGTTTAATAAGAAAGTTACTCTTTATTCAAGAAGTAGAAAATAAAGCATTAATCACATGCCAGCTTTTTCTTAAAAATTGATTTCTAGGTGTAGAGACCTCATACTTTCAAGGGACTACAGAATCCCGTGCCTCGGGTGCCTACTGTGCACGTGCAGTGAGCCAGTGCTCTGGAAGAAGGCCAATGTGAGGACAGGCATCGACAGGACAGGGGAAGAATGGAAGGCAAAGCTGACCTGATGACAATGTTGATCCACGTGCAGGCAGAAGACAGGTGACAGAGGGGTGAATGTGGATGCACGAGTGCCATAGAGTCCGATGGCCAGGACTTTAAAGGGGACAACCATAAGCAGAGCCCCAGCCTGGGACCGGGTACCTGGGGTACAAGACTTTTGCACAATCCAAGCCATATTCCACACCATCACTCATATCGCCCTTGAAGGCAGAGCCGGAGCAATCTGGAATCCCTTGGGAGGGGAAGGTCCAGAGCTATGGTCTGGCTAACCCTCCAGAGGCAACTCTGGGAGCCTCCCTTGCTGGAGGGGGCTGGGATCCCATCAGGCATCCAGCCCAATTGGAACTGTCAAACATGTTCAATATGTCCCCTCATAAAGATTGTTCTGGTGTGTGTTCCCCCCACCCCAAAGCCATTCAGGTGCTCTGGGATTCACCCAATGCTCCAAGGAACCGGAGTGCCCCCTGCAGCCGACGTGGGATGACTAGGTGTAGAAGGGCATCTTCAGGCGAACAGGACCTGGGACAGGCCAGCTGTAGGAAGCGGCCGGGTCACAGGGGCAGGCTATTCGAGGGAACCTGGAATCTTAGTAGTCACACTGGCACATATTCTCCCTGAAGGCAAATCAGAGGGTAATTGCACTGCCTTCTAGCCCCTGGCGCGGACCTGCTGGCTGGTGACTCCGCCCACGAAAAGCCCGAGGGGAGGCTCGATTGCTGGAAAATCAGGGGACCGCATTGGGCGGCAGCCCAAATGGGGACTGAGTGCTGCCCCATTCAAGCTGCCATGGCTGGAACAGTCTCTGGGGTGGAATCTCTTTCCCCTGGAGGCTTTCAGGGCGGTTTAGGAAAGGCGGGTGATCCACACTGAGAGCTGACTTCCCAGAATCCCATGCCTGGGTGCCTATTGCGCACGCGCGGGAGCCAGGGCCCTGGAAGAAGGCCAGTGTGAGGACAGTCTGGGTCACAGGAGCGTGAGCTGCGCAGCCCAAGGCCTCCACGTAGTTTCAAACCCTGTCCTGTGCAGCTGCCCATATGTCACCCTGCAAGGTAAAGCTGGAAAGTGCACACTGCCTTGCCCGTTTCGGGTCTTTGTGGCCGCGGGTGTATTCTCTAAAGGATACTTGGGAGCCTTGATTCTGGGAAGCCCCGGGCCGCGTCGTCAGGCAGGCAACCGGTCTCAGTGGGGACTGACTTTTCACCACTTCAAGCTGTCACCTCAGAACGTGTTGGGTCGATGCTTTTTTTTTTTTTTTTTTTATTCTTCCAAATCTGGAGACTGCAGAAGTGGTTCAGGTTAATCTGAACCGCCATTGGTTTGGGGTCTTATGAGGCTGATGGAATGTATATCACACTCTGGAGAGCAGCCGTCGGGGGAGCCCAGGACGTGGGCCAAGGTGTAGCAGCATATCCAGGATGGGCCGTTGGTAACACATAAACTCCACCCACCTGTAAGCCTGAACCTGCACAAATGGGTATATTTCCCTTTAAGGCAGAATTGAAGCAAACTGGACTGTTTTGCCAGGGTGCATCTGAGTTTACTGTGTTATCCTCCCATAAGAGACACCTGGGTGCCTTGAGTTCTGGAAGACGCAGGTAGCCCAAATTTCGGCTGACTGTAGCCGGTTTAAAACTGCTGTTCAGAAATATGTGGGAGTGGGGTGGGGTTGATCCCATTGGCCAGCTGGCTAGGTGGCTGAATCAGGACTTCCCCAACCTCCTGGCTGACCAGGCACATACTGGGCAAGAGCGAGCTGTGGTGGTTCCCAAACCAGCGACTCGAAACAAGGCAAATGCCTAGTGATTCTTGGTCTCCGGAGCAGGCTGTTAGGTTTACAAGGCACCTGCTTGTTCCAAATTATATCCTACACAACTGTGCGCATGAATTCTTTATGAAGGTACAGGTGGGGCGTTGGGACTGCCCTTCCAGGACTCCTTTCGTTGGGCTGGAGGAATAACCTTCACTCAGAGACACACCTGGCAGCCTTGAGGACTGGTAAGCTCAGGACCACCAGGCAGCCATTCCAAATGAGGCCTGAGCTTGGCCACCTCTCTTGGTGGGCTCCCTCTGACCTAGAGGCTACACATGTGGTTTGGGACCAGCCTACACTCCACAGTCTCAGATAACACCTGGCTGCCCTCTGTGGGCTGGTAGGGTGCCTATTGAGCATGCTGGAACCATACAGGGGAATGTGTCCAGAGGTCTGGTACAGAGGCCATGTCACAGAAGTAGCCTGGAGGGGTACATGGTATCTGGCTATTTCAAGCAATAATCTACACAAATTTGCATGATTCTACTGAAGTCTATTGGGTTTGGGGAAGCAAATAATGCTCAGACTCATACTGTATTTGTCAACATTATTTTTAATTTTTAAATTTATCTTTTTTAAAAATTAGTTTATTACCAAGTTTGTTTCCATATAACACCCAGTGCTCTTCCCCACAAGTGCCCCTCTCCATGACCATCAACCCCCTTCCTCTTCAGGCTCAGTTTGTTTTCAGTATTCAAGAGTCTCTCATGATTTGCCTCACTCCCTCTCCTTAACTCTTCCCCCCACTTTCCTTTTCCCATGGTCCTCTGTTAGGTTTCTCCTGCTAGATCTAGGGGTGAAAACATATGGTATCTGTCTTTCTCTGCCTGACTTATTTTGCGTAGCATGACTCCCTCCAGGTCCATCCATTTTGATAAAATGGCCATATTTCATTCTTTCTCATTGCCACGTAGTATTCCATTGTATATATATACCACATCTTCTTGATCCATTCGTCAGGTGATGGACATTTAGGCTCTTTCCATGATTTGGCTATTGTTGACAGTGCTGTTATGAACACTGTGGTACATGTGCTCCTATGCATCAGCACTTCTGTATCCCTTGAACTTGGGTAAATCCCTAGCAGTGCTATTGCTGGGTCATAGGGGAGTTCTACTGATAATTTTTTGAGGAACCTCCACACTGTTTTCCAGAGCAGCTGCACCAGTTTACATTCCCACCAACAGTGTAGAAGGGTGCTCGTTTCTCCACATCCTTGTCAGCATCTATAGTGTCTTGATTTGTTCATTTTAGCCACTCTGACTGGCATGAGGTGGTATCTCAGTATGGTTTTGATTTGTATTTCTTTGATGATGAGTGATGCTGAACATCGTTTCATGTGCCTGTTGGCCATCTGGATGTCCTCTTTGAAGAAGTGTCTATTCATGTCATCTGCCCATTTCTTCACCGGATTATTTGTTTTTCGGGTATGGAGTTTGGTGAGTTCCTTGTAGATTTTGGATACTAGCCCTTTATCTGATATGTCATTTGCAACTATCTTTTCTCATTCCATCAGTTGCCTATTAGTTTTCTTGATTGTTTCCTTTGCAGTGCAGAAGCGTTTTATCTTGATGAGGTCCCAAGAGTTCATTTTTGTTCTTGATTCCCTTGCCATTGGGGATCTGTAGAGTAGGAAATTGCGGTGGTTGAGGTTAAGGAGGCTGTTTCCTACTTTCTCCTCTAGGATTCTGATGTTTTCCGGTCTCACATTCAGGTCCTTCATCCATTTTGAGTTTCTTTTTGTGTATGGTGTAAGACTTGGTCTAGTTTCATTCTTTTGCATGTTGCTGTCTAGTTCTCCCAGCACCACCTGCTAAAGAGGCTGTCTTTTTTCCATTGGATACTCTTTCCTGCTTTGTCAAAGATTAATTGGCCATACATTTATGGGTCCAGTTCTGGGTTCTATATTCTATTCCTTTGGTCTCTATGGGTCTGTTTTTGTGCCAATACTATACTGCCTTGATGATGACAGCTTTGTAGTAGAGGCTGAAGTCTGGGATTGTGATGCCTCCCGTTTTGGTTTTCTTCTTCAATATTACTTTGGCTATTCTGGTTCTTTTGTGGTTCCATATGAATGCTTTTCAAAGAATGCTGGTGCAATTTTGATTGGGATTGCATTCAATGTGTAGATTGCTTTGGGTAGTAATAACATTTTGACAATGTTTATTCTGCCGATCCATGAGCATGGAACGTTTTTCCATTTCTTTGTGTCTTCTTCAATTTATTTCATAAATTTTCTGTAGTTTTCATCGTACAGGTCTTTTACATCTTTGGTTAGATTTATTCTTAGGTGTTTTATGGTTTTATTTGCAATTGTGAATGGGATCAGTTTTTTTATTTCTCTTGCTTCATTATTGGTGTATAAAAATGCAACTGATTTCTGTACATTGATTTTGTACTCTGCAACCTTGCTGAATTCATGGATCAGTTATAGAAGGCTTCTGGTGGAGTCTGCTGGGTTTTCCATGTAGAGTATCATGTCATCTGCGAAAAGTGAAAGTTTGACTTCTTCTTTGCCAAGTCTGATGCCTTTTATTTCCTTTTGTTGTCTGATTGCTGATGCTAGGACTTCTAGCACTATGTTAAACAACAGTGGTGAGAGTGGACATCCTTATTGTGTTCCTGACCTCAGGGGAAATCTCTCAGTTTTTCCCCATTGAAGATGATATTAGCTGTGGGCTTTTCATAAATGGCTTTTATGATGGTTAAGTAAGTTCCTTCTTTCCCGACTTGCTTGAGGGTTTTTATTAAGAAAAGACGCTGTATTTTGTCAAATGCTTTTTCTGCATATATTGTCAGGATCATATGGTTTTTATCCTTTCTTTTGTTAATGTGATGGATCACATTGATGGATTTGTGAATACTGAACCAGCCCTGTAACCCAGGAATGAATCCCACTTGATCATGATGGATAATTCTTTTTATAGGCTGTTGA
>PISW01000493.1:361214-432409 GCA_004023785.1 Mungos mungo
TTAAAGATATTGGTCTGTAGTTCTCTTTTTTGGCTGGGTCTCTGTCTGGTTTGGGTATCAAGGTGATGCTGGCTTCATAGAATGAGTTTGGAAGTTTTCCTTCTATTTCTATTTTTTGGAATAGTTTGAGAAGAATGGGTATGAGCTCTGCTTTAAATGTCTGGTAGAATTCCCCTGGGAAGCCATCTGGCCCTGGGCTCTTATTCATTGGGAGATTTTTGATAACGGATTTGATTTCTCCACTGGTTATCGGTCTATTCATGCTTTCTATCTCTTCCCGTTTGAAATTTGGCAGTGCTTGTGCATTTAGGAATTTGTCCATTTCTGTGTTGTCCAGTTTGTTGGCATATAATTTTTCATAGTAATCTCTGATGATTGCTTGTATTTCTAAGGGATTGGTTGTAATAGATCCTTTTTCATTCATGATTTTGTCTATCTGGGTGCTCTCTCTTTTCTTTCTGAGGAGCCTGGCTAGAGGCTCGATTTTGTTTATTTTTTCAAAGAACCAACTCTTGGTTTCATTGATCTGCTCGACTGTTCTTTTGGATTCTATATTGTTTATTTCGGCCCTGATCTTTATGATTTCTTTTCTTCTGCTGGATTTGGGGTGCTCTTGCTGCTTCCCTTCTAGTTCCAGTAGGTGTTCTGTTAAATTTTGAATTTGTGCTTTTTCTAGTTTGTTGAAATTGGCCTGGATTGCAATATACTTTCCTCTTAGGACTGCTTTTGCTGCATCCCAGAGATTTTGGATTGTTGTACTTTCATTTCGTTGGTTTCCATATATTTTAAAATTTCTTCTCTAATTGCCTGATTAACCCAATCATTCTTTAGTAGGGTGGTTTTTAACTTCCACATTTTTGGAGGTTTTCCAGACTTTTTCCTGTGGTTAATTTCAAGTTTCATAGCATTGTGATCTGAAAGTGTGCATGGTATGATCTCTATTCATTTATACTTGTGGAGGGCTGCTTTATGTGATCTATCTTGGAGAATGTGTCATGTGCACTTGAAAAGAAGGTGAATTTTTTATCTTCAAGATGCAGAGTTCTAAATATATCTATCAGTTCCATCTGTTGCAATGTGTCGTTCAGGTCCATTGTTTCCTTAGTGATTTTCTGTCTGGTTGATCTATCCATTGCTGTCAGTGGAGTATTAAAGTCCCCTGCAATTAGCACATTTTTGTCAATAAGATTGTTTCTTTCTGTGATTAATTGTTTTATGTATTTGGGTGCTCCCGAATTTGGTGCATAGATATTTATAATTGTTAGCTCTTCCTGATGGAGAGATCCTATAATTATTATATAATGTCCTTCTTCATCTCTTGTTACTGCCTTTACTTTAAAGTCCAGTTTGTTTGATATAAGTATGGCTACTTCAGCTTTCTTTAGAGTTCTAATAGCATGGTAGATACTTGTCCATCTCCTCACTTTTAATGTGAAGGTGTCCTCAGGTCTAAAATGAGTCTTTTGTGGATAGCAAATAGGTAGATCCTGTTTTGTTTTATCCATTATGATACCCTATGTCTTTTTATTGGAGAATTTAGTCCATTTACATTCAGTGTTATTATTGAAAAATATGGGTTTAAAGTCATTGTGTTCTCTGTAGGATTCATGCTTGTAGTGGTGTCCCTGGTACCTTGTGTTCCTTGCAACATTTTCCTCATAGTCCCCCTAAGGTTACTTGTAGGGCTGGTTTAGTGGTGATAAATTCCTTCAATTTTTATTTGTTTGAGAAAACCTTTATCTCTCCTTCTATTATGAATGACAGGCTTGCTGGATAAAGGATTCTTGGCTGCATTTTTTTCTGCTCATCACATTGAAGATTTTCTGCCATTCCTTTCTGGCCTGCCAAGTTTCAGTAAATAGGTCTGCAACTACTTTGATAGGTATCCCTTGGTATGTTAGGGCCCTTTTATCCCTAGCTGCTTTCAGAATTCTCTCTTTATCCTTATATTTTGCCAGTTTCACTATGATATGTCTGCAGAAGATGGATTCAAGTTACGTCTGAGGGGAGTTCTCTGTGCCTCTTGGATTTCAATATCTGTTTCCTTCCCCAGGTTGGGGAAGTTCTCGGCAATATTTTGTTCAAGTATCCCTTCATCCCCTTTCTCTCTCTTCTGGAATTCCTATGATATGGATATTGTTCCATTTGATTGCATCACTCAGTTCTCAAATTCTCCTTTCATGCTCCTGGATCAATTAATCTCTATCTCAGCTTCCTCTTTTTCTATAATTTTGTCTTCTAATTCACCTTTTCTTCTCTCTCCCTCTTCAAAATGTGCAGTGGCTGCCTCCATTTTACTGTGCACCTCATTTATAGCATTTTTAAATTCATCACAACTGTTTTTAAGGTCCATTATCTTTGTATCAATAGCTTCTCTGATGTCTTCCAAGCCTTTTTCAAGCCCAGCGATTAATTTTATGACTATTGCTCTAAATTCTTGGTCAGTTACATATCTTCTATCTGTTTTGAGCAATTCTTTAGCACTCACCTCTTCCTGAAATTTTTTAAGGAGAGTTCTTCTGTTTTGTCATTTTGGCTAGCTTTTTGTCTCTTGCAAATTTTAAAAGCTTGTTATGTGCTCTGCACCCGTGAGTACACTGTATTAAAGGAGGCTCATAGACTGTCCAGGGCCTGTCCATTCAAGATGTGTTCTTTTAATGGTGTCCCATGGTCTCTCTTGTTGAGACTTTGGTTCTTTTATTTCCCTACTCATAGTAATATTTGGGACTTTTCACCATGTGTACTTTGGCTTGTTTCTTGATTTAACCTGGAAAGGAAAACAGACAAACAGGGAACAAAAGCACGCAAATGCACAAACAAATCAAACAAACAAGCAAACTGATAGGAAAACAAAAACAAAACAAAACAAAACAAAAACAACAAAAGACAAAGGATAGTCTAATAGTATAAAACCAGAAATCCCAGCTACAAATAAAAAGCAGGGGGGAGGCAGTGCTGATGGGAGAGCATATAGAAGAGAAATGACAGGGGTGGGGAGAAAGAGAAATTGAACATCGACCAGGCAGAGAAACTAAAAGGCTTACTTCATATAGAGAAAAAAAAACAAATATAATATTATCCAGAGAAACTATATATTCTGATTATTTCAGAGAGAGAGAAGGAAGGTAAAGATGGAGGTGTAGAACATACATCAAGAGAATGGATTATATTTCGGTTTAAGCAAACCTATAACCAGAATACCCAGTCCAGAGGAGAGGAGAGATAAGAATGAGATAAGGGAGAATATATCTGAATAGCAAGAATTCATCTAGAGTTAATCATGGCAATGTGTCAGTGGTGATCTTGGGAGAGAGGCTATTTCCACAGCATCTATCCAGGCTCTGGTAACAAATCATCTACCCAGCGCAGATGGGCATGGTTTGGTGTAGGCGGGTCTTGACCCCACTCTGGGTCAGGGCTGCTCCCTGAGGCCCCGCCTTGGTGGTTGTGGGTCAAAAAATGGTGGCCCCCAGTCCCTTCTCGAATTAGGCGTTGCAAATCACTCTTTTGGGTCTGATCTCACTGTGCTGCGGGTGCAGCCAAGGTGGACCGTGTTCTATGTCCTGCACCCAGCCTTGCTTCCAGATCTTACTCAGTGTGCATTAATGACACCACCTGAAATGTAATCCTGCAAGCCGGGAAACTTCCTAGCAGGGGATGGAGTAGGGGTCTGGTTTCTCCTTTTGCCGAATGCGTCCCTTGCGTAGTGTCTATTCCGAAGGGAGTACCTGGGACTGGGTCACCCAGCCCACAGAAAGCTCTGCAGTTATAGATAGGATGTCTCTCAGAAAGCCTTGCGGTTAGAGACGGGATGATAGTATTCCTTTCCATCCCAGGCCGAGTTTTTTCCTCTTCTCCAAGACTCTGTATTCAAGGAAAAGAAAAGAAATGAAAAAGAAAATTGAATAGATGGACCAGCGAACAGACTCAAATACGATTGAAATTACATTATTTTCCCTTAGAAGTCAAACTATGAAGCACTTTATACCCCATAAATAAGCAGGCTTGGAGACTTGTGTTCCTGAAGCGGGAGCTTGGCACAGCTGTTACACTAAACCCTGTTCTCCACTAGATGGCACTGCTTAGCTTACCGGGGTGGATTGTGGCCACGCTTGCCTGTGTGTATGCGCATGCACAGGAGGCGTGAAAATGGCATCACCCAGCTACCCAGTTTCTAGTATCAGAACTCTGTTCTCCCCAGTTAGAAATCATGCACCTGCCCTTTGTCTCTGGCTTCCATCTACTCCCTGCTTTTCACTGTCCATGACCAAGCTGTCAGATTACCAGGGGGCACCTCCCTTCTGAGTTTTATCTCAGATATGGCTCTGTTTCCTAACCCCTCACTTTTTAGGAAGTGTGGCTTTGACCCATTCTGATCCTCTGTGGGAGGGTCTCACGGAGCAATGGCTGGGTGCTGGCCACACCCAGGAACATCTGCGGGACTGTGCTGCTGCCGATGCCCAGAGACTGCAGCTGAGCGCCAGCCCGCCCCAGAGAAAGTTCACGAGGTCATGTAGCAGCAGCGTTTCAGGGTTTATGGTAAGTCACAACACACATCTGACACCAGGCTTCACCCTTAACGATCCTGATCCAGCACCAGCGAATGTGGTTGTTCTCTGGGGTCTCCTGTGGCATTTGCCTCTGGGGTGGCCACACAGCTTGTAACAGATGTCCTTCCAGCAGGGGATTCACTCCCTCCAAGTGGCCTGAGGACCCTCCAGACTTCACTCTGCTCCTGCGGAATCTTTCTTCCCACCAGAGCACCGCCAGGTACTGAGCTGGGGAGCTTCAGACTCTGTGATGCCCCCTGTTTATAGTCTTAATGGAATTTAAACCCTCTCCTTTCTCCCTTTTGGCTTCAGTCTCTGCGGCTGTTTCCACATTTCCACTTTCTCTCCAGCTGCTTTTTGAGGCATGCTTTCCCACTACTGTTTTCTTTCTTAAATTCCATATATGTGTGAAATCAGTAAAAAAAAATTTTAATGTTTATTTTTGAGAATGAGCAAGAGAGAATACAAGCAGGGAAGGGGCAGAGAGAGAGAGAGGGGGCAGAGGACTCAAAGAGGGCTCTGCACTGACAGCAGAGAGCCTGATGGCTCAAGCTAAAAAGCCATGAGATCATGACCTGAGCCCAAATCAAAAGCTGGGATGCTCAATTGACTGAGCCACCAGGTGCACCGGAGACAAAGCATTTTTCAACATAAGAAGCTTTCTACCCCCCCCTCCATCAAATGAATATGTATATAGTGATTTTGGATAACTTGTCACATGTGCTGATACCTTGTGGGGAATGCTCCTTGCCTTTGAGCTCTCTTTCTCTTCTTTTCTCTTTTCTCTTCTCTTCTTTTTTAACTTCTTAAATATTTCACATTAAGTAATCTCTACACCCAACATGGTGCTCGGATCTACAACCCTGAGATCAAGATTTGCACATTCTACTGACTGAGCCAGCCAGGCCCCCTGAACTGTGCTTTTCTTCCTTGGACCCCTAACGTCTTCTTATGCTCACATGTACCAGTCTTCTCTTCTGTGGCTTTATAAAACCTTTTATTTATAAAGGCCTTTAAAACCTAAAGTCCTAAACGTTTATTCTTCTTATTGTAATAGTTTTAGTTGTTACTAAAACTTAGATCTGTGGGTCATGAGGTAGGCTCCAACCTTTTTTTTTTAATACACCCAATTGTCTCTACACAAGTTATGGAAGAGTCTTTCTCTGCTTCTGTGAAATCCCTGCTTTAACAGAGTAAGCCCCCCACCCCCCACCTAGGTCTGTGTTGTCTTACATAGTTACGTGTATTTCTGCTTTGTAATCTCTGTTTGGTTTCTGGTGTGACCAATCTCATTTGTTTCTGTTTTCCCAAAATTGGTCCTGGCTCTTGTTTTGAATTTCAGAATAATCTTGTCAAACTCCATGAAAACTCCTACTGGGACTTTGACATGCGCTGTGTTACATTTATGAAATGACTTGGGAAGAAAGGATTTCCATTTTTGTAATTGTCTTCTCCTTCACAAACACATAGCATCCCATTAATGAGGCTTTTGTTAATCAGGAAACGTTGATCCTGCTCTCTTTAACCTTTTTTAAAAAAATGTTTATGTTTCAATGCTATGTAATTCTAAATTTCCTATTGCATCTTTTTGAATGTGTCTGCCATCTGTCTACTTTGCTTTCATTTATAAATGGTATGTAAATTTCTTCTTAGAATTCTCTAGGGTGTGTTGTATTCTATGCTGTATACTTTGTTTCTGATCCTTATAGTTCTTGTTACCTGTGTTCCAGCCACCAGTACAAGCCTGAATAATAGTGATCCCATGAATCTTTGTACCTAACTTGTACAAAATTCTACTGGGGGCCCATTTTAAAGCTATTCAGTTCCATTGCTTGGAGTGTTAATTCCTAGGATGACCTCCCACTGCTCTATCTATTGCAGCTTTGTATTGTGTTTTAATATGATGGTTTAGACCCCACTTGCTACTGTTTTTCTTTGCTATTGCCTTAATCTCCCAATAATGTCTTTTCCTCTGCTTCACACACACAAAAAACCAGCTTGCCTGGGTGTAAATTGTTAACTGCTTCTTCCCAAATCCCTCAGATTTTGTGTTATTCTTAATTTTTCTTGGAGAAAAAAAAAAATCTGTGGCCTATTGTGGTTAACCTTTATTTTATCTTCCTGGGTGTTCCCAGAATTTAACCTTCTAACATAGAAACTTGAAGAATACTTTCAATGTCAAGTAATTGTCTCAGCCACGAGGTTTATAGTTTCTTGGGAAAACCATCCATTCTAGGACCCATTCTAATTTCTTCTGTTCCTTGTTTGTTCTCACCTTTGCTTTCTGTTGCTTTTGGCCCTTTGCTTTTTGTTGGATAAATGAACAGTCTAACACCAACTCTTCTGGTGACCACCATGCTATGGGTTCACTGAGCCCCTTCAATTCCCCTCTGCTGTAACGAGGGACTCTCCAGGCATGGCTCTGTTTAGGCAAGAGATATTTAAGGTCTTCTTCATTGCCACAAACTTTTAAAAACTAAGTTTGAGGACTGACTGTGGAATCTATTTGGCATCTCTAACAGTTTGAGGGCTCTGTGCTACATCTGCTGAGTCACTATGGTCCTGCATAGATGAGTTCCCTCCCTGTTTACCAGAGGCAAACTAAGGATCATCTCTAGCGTCTGGAGATGTGACGACTCCAAGGTGAAGGCAGAGGCTAGCTTTCTTAACTCCTGGTTCTCAACTTGATCGATCACTTAGGAAGGTGCCCAGACTATTCCTGCAGTGTGCTTACAGGAAGGACTGGTACCTGGGGAAGGCAGGATTACCTGGCAGTCAGGAGCACAGGCTCTGGACCCCACATGCGCACTGTGTACCCTGAGCCTCCACTTCCATGTCTGTGGGATGTAAAATAATAGTCCCTCCCTGTGAGAGAGTGAGGAGTAGATGAATCCATGTGCTGTGGACCTAACAGTCTTCCCCACAACACAAATTCCTAACCTCCCATGTGACCGTATTTGGAGACAGACCTTTAAGGAGGTACTTACAGTTATGTGAGGTCCTGAAGGTGTGGCCCCAATCAGTACAACCAGTGTCCCTCTAAGAAGAAAGTAGGACCACACCGCACAAGGGAAGGGGCATGTGAGCACACAGTGCTTCTCTCGGAAGCAGCTCTATGGCACCTTGATCTTGGCCTTGCAGCCTCCAGGACAATGAGAACCTGCATACTGCATGGATCCAATACATTTGGGCCACTTGTAGTTATTCTAGCTATTGTCATTATTTATTCCATCTTTTGGGCCCAAGATAAATCACATTTGGACAAGTTACCCCCTTTTGCCAGTCCTTCTCTGTTGAATGAGTATCTCCCATTGGATAACCTCCCGCATAGATTGTGAAGTTACTTGTCTGTGTTAGGTAACTTGAGTTGCTGCAGATGAAGACCATGCTTGTGGACTGTTTCCTAATAGAAAGAGGCAAAGTAGGCCAGAAAATGTGAACTGTGTCCCCGAGAAACTGGGGCTCACACATCTGCAGATCCCAGCAGTTAAACATACATGAGATTTCATAATCTGGGTTCTTGTGCATCTGTGGTTACAAACTGGTATTTCACAAGCTTGCCACAACCCACGTGTGTGCCTCAGAAGAAAACTGCTACGCGTGGCTGCACCTTTGCTTCTAACGCACCACGATGCTTTGAAGTCTCTTTGTGGATCGGGTACACCAGACACAGTGACCACAGGAAGGCTTCTGGTGAGCCAGCAGCAGTGCAGGTTGTAGAAAGAATATGAGCAAGGATCCTATCTGTCCTCGAGGTCAAGGGCACAGGCACCCAAGAGTGTCTTAGGTTACAGAACTAACCCCTCCTGGTCTACACTGTTCCCCTTGGGAGAAGGACATTCCTGGTTTCCTGCCTTTCTTCGCTTCCCTTGATCTTCACCAAAAGGCGCAGAAGTGATCTTGCCTCTCTGGCTTGAGGGAGATGTTGATCTAAGTTACAACTTGTATTCTAATTATCAAATCTCAAGGTTAAAAGACTTGAACACCAAGCACCATCTGGTCATGACGATTGGGGTAGCTCCCCGGCTCTGTCCCTTCCTACCTCCACTACAGACACCCCCTTGTCAATCTCAAATATTGTGGTGTGGACCCTACAGTCAGCTGGAGGTCTTCTTGCCTTTTAAGATCTAGACAAGATGGATTTTTTTTTAAAACCCCTGTTTCATGTTTGGAAGTTCAAAGTACTATACAAAGTTAAAAGACAGCTGGAGTAGCCATACTTCTATCAGACCAGATTTTAAACTAAAGGTTGTAACAAGAGATGAAGAAGGGCATTATAAAATAATTACAGGGTCTATCCAAGAAGAGCTAACAATCATAAATGTTTATGCACCAAATTTGAGAGCACCCAAATACAAAAACCAGCCACAACAAAAGCAATCTGATTGGTAGGAATACACTAACTGCAGGGAACTTGAAAACTCCACTCCCAGCAATAGACAGATCATCTAGACAGAAAATCAATATAGAAACAATGGGCCTGAGTGATACACCGGACCAGATGGCCTTGACAGATATATTTAGAACTTTTCATCCTAAAGCAGTAGAATACACATTCTTTTTCAGTGCACATGGAACATGCTCCAAGATAGATTACATGCTGGGTCACAAAACAACCCTAAATAAATATAAACAAATTGACCATACCAGGCACACTTTCAGATCACAGTACTATGAAACTTGAAATCAACCACAGGAAAACCTTTGGAAAACCTCCAAATGCATGGAAGTTAAAGAAGATCCTACTAAAGAATGAGTAGGTCAACTAGACAATTAAAGAAGAAATTAAAAAATATGTGGAAACAAATGAAAATAAAAACATGAGAGTCCAAAGGCTTTGGGATGCAGCAAAGACAGCCCTAAGAGGAAAGTACATTGCAATCAAGGCCTATCTCAAGAAACTAGAAAAAGTGCAAATACAAAATCAAACAGCACACCTAAAGGAACAAAAAACAGCAAAGAAATCCCAAATCAAGCAGAAGAAGAGAAATAATAAAGAGCAGAGCAGAGGTAAACAATTTAGAATCCAAAAAACCAAAACAGATCAGTGAAATTAAGAGTTGGTTTTTTGAAAAAATAAAATTGATAACCCCCTAGCCAGACTTCTCAAAAAGAGAGAGGACCCAAGTAGATAAAATCATGACTGAAAAATGGATTTATCACAACCAATTCCTCAGAAATACAAGCAATAATCAGGGAATACACCTGTCACCCTTGCACCCCCCCCCCATTTCCAACTGGGGCACGCCACCATTGTTGATGGAGGCACCCCCTCATCAACAATGGAGAGATGTCACACCTACACCTCCAAATCGATGAAGGGGCACCCCCCTATCGAAAATGGAGACCACCCCATCAATGAGAGGTGTCACTGATGCACCCCCATTCAGCAAAGGGGCACCCCCAATTGATGATGTGAGAACCCCAAATCAATGATGGAG
The DNA here is from genome assembly GCA_004023785.1 of Mungos mungo. Lineage (NCBI taxonomy): Eukaryota > Metazoa > Chordata > Mammalia > Carnivora > Herpestidae > Mungos > Mungos mungo. Next base: position 371,206 of record PISW01000493.1, read on the forward strand.
GCATCCCCATTGACCATGGAGGGGTGTTATGCCCACACCGCCCCCTCAAGGAGGGGTTACTGAGACTTCGATGATGGGTGCAGCCCCCCATTGATGATGGTACACTCCCCATTAATGATGGAAGACTGTCACACCTACCACCCACATCAATGAAGGGGCACCCCACCATCGACAGTGGAGGCACACCCCACCATCGATAATGGAGTGGTGTCATGCCTGCACCCCCACATCGACAATGCAGAGGCACCCCACATCGATGATGGATGGGTGTCACACATGCACCCCTCATTGACAATGGGGGCACCCGCTTATCAACGATGGAGGGATGTCATGCCTGCACAACCACCTCAATGATGGGGGTATCTCCCACCGAACATGGAGGCACCCTCCGTTCAATGATGGTGGTGTCAACCCCCATCAATAAAGGAAAACTCCCCCATTGATGAAGGATGTACCCCGCTTTGATGATATAGGGGTGTCACGCTTGCAACCCCCCATCACCCAAGGTGGGGTGTCACCCTTGCACCCCGCAAACTCCCCATCAATGATGGAGGGTTGTCACGATTGTACACAGCATCCCCCTATGGATGATGGATGAGTGTCACGTGTTACAACCCCCATTGACGATGGGGGCACTCCCCCTTCTATGCTGGATGGCCATCATGCTTGCACCCCAGTATCAATGATGGAGAGGTGTTTAGCTTGCTTGCACCCACCCATCGATGATGGAGGGATGTCAAGCTTGCACCTCCCCCAACAAAGATAGGGACACTCTCCCTTGATGATTGAGGGGAGTCATGCTGCTTCGACCCCATCGAGGATGGGGTCACACACCCATCGAACTGGAGGGGTGTCATGCTTGCACCTCCTCTTTGATGTTGGGGGCACCTCACTTTCAATTATGGAGGCACTCCACATTGATGATAGAGGGGTGTCACGCTTACACTACCAAAATTGTTGAAGGGGCATCCACTCATGGGCAATGGAGACACTCCCCCATCGATGATGGAGGCACCCCCCCATCAATGATGGAGGGGTTTCAAGTATGCAACAACCCACTGAGGAAAAGGCAACCCTACAGTGATTATGGAGGCAAACCTTCATAAGTGATGCTGGGGTGTCACATGTGAAACCCCCATTGACAGGGGACCACCACCATTGATGATGGAGGTGCCCCCCTCATCAACACTGGTATGTCAGTCCTGTACTCCTTCATCGATGAAGGGGCATTCCCCCATTAATGATGGAGGGTTGTCACACCTGGACCCCCCCCCCCCAGCGACATTGAGGGCACACTCCCATCGACATGGAGGGGTGTCACTCCTGCACTCCCCCTTCATTTAAAATGAGGGCACAGTTCCATCGACGTGGAGGGGTGTCATGCATACACCCCCCCATCGATGAAGGGGCACCACCCAGTCAATGATGGGGACACACCTCTTTGATGATGGATGGATGTCATGCTTGCACCCCTACATCAATGATTGAGGGGTGTAATGCTTGCTTGCACTGACCCATCAATGATAGGGGGGTGTCAAGCTTGCACCCTCCATCAAAAATGGGGACACCCTCCCATCGATGACAGAGGGTGTCACACTTCATCCCTCCATCTACATGTAGGTGTCTCATGGCTGCACTCCCCCATCAATGATGGGGCACACACCCATTGAAGATGGAAGGGTGTCATGCTTATACCCCTTATTTGATGTTGGGGGCACCTCACCATCGATTGTAGAGGTACCCCCAAATTCAATTATGGAGGGGTGTCACACCTGCAACCCTAAATCAAAGAGGGTCATTCACCCATGGAGAACAGAGACACGTCCCCCATCAATGATGGAGGCATCCCCCCATTGACGATGGAGGGGTTTCAAGCCTGCAACCCCCCATTGAAAGAAAGGCACTCCCACATCGATGCTGGAAGCAAACCCCCATCAGTGATACAGGGGTATCACCCATGAACCTCCCCATTGATGATGGGGCCACCACCATCGATGATGGAGGCACCTCCCCTCATCGACAATGGAGGTGGGCACTCCTGCACCCCAACATCCAAAATGAGGGCACAACCCCACAGATGTGGAGGGCTGTCATGCATGCACCCCCATTGACAAAGAGGCACCACCCGATCGACGATGGGGGCCCACCCAAATGATGATGGACTCACTGCCCCCCATCGATGATGGACTAGTGTCAAGCCTGCACCACCCCATCAAAAATGGGGGCACCCCACCATCAATGATGAAGGAGTGTCACATCTACACTCCCCATCAATGAAGGGGCACTGCTCCTTTGACCATGGGGCACCCCCATCAATGATGGAGAGACCCCCTTCATGATAGAGGGGTGTCATGCCTGCAACCCCCATTGCAAAAGGGGAATCCCCCATTGACAATGGAGGCACCCCCCACCTAGGATGGAGGGATGTCATGCCTGCACCACCCATCAACTAAGGGGCACCCTACCATCGACATGGGGGTACCCCCACATCCATGATAGAGGCAGCCCCCCATCGTTCATGGAGAGGTGTCACACCTGTACCTCCCCATCGATGAAGGGGCTCCCCCATAGATGATGGAGACACCCCCGCATCCAGGGTGGATGGGTGTTATGCTTGCACCTCTCATTGGCAAGATGGAGGGGTGTCACATTTACACCCATTCTGCACCTTTTCATTGGTGATGTTGCAGTGAAGCCCCTTTTAAATCAGCCATTTTCTGGGGCGCCTCTGTGTCTCAGTGGCTTAAGCCTCCAAACTGGGCTCACATCATGGTCTCATGGTTTGTGGGTTCCAGCCCTGCACTGGGCTCTGTGCGGATGGCTCCCAACCTGAAACCTACTTCAAATACTGTGTCTTCCTCTCTTTATGTCCCTTAACTACTTGTGTTTTGTCTTCCTCTCTCTCTCTCTCTCTTTCTCTCTCTCTCTCTCTCTCTCTCTCTCTCTCTCTCTCTCAAAAATGAATAAACATAAAACATTTTTAAATAAGATGTTTCCTGGTTGACTCTTTTCACTTTCATTGCTGAAGAAGCAGGCACCTTTTGTTACGTTTGGGATAGTTGATGACATATTCCAGATTACACAGCCAGCAACCGAGACACGCAGCATTTCTTCCACCAGCTGGACACCTCTAATCCACGGAGACACTGGATTCCTTCAGTGCATCCCACGTGCTCCTGGTAATGGTGTAAGTGTGGACAGTACCTTCTGATGGTATTTCAATGGGCTGGTCATTCTCATCTTCGGTTACCTCATCTTTTATTTTTCCCCTTGGCTGCTGCTCGGAAGCCGGAACCTGAAGCAGTGAGGGCACCAGGAGCAGCCCAGCCACTGCTTCGCTTCCACAAAATGGCCACCTTATACCTCTCTATGGAAGAGGAAAAAACTCCATTACCACCACCACCACCACCACCACCACCACCACCACCGTTGAATAAGCCTGCACTAAATGTTGAGAGAACCACCCCCCACCCCCAAAGGAAACTCTGGCAGGCTGTATGTATAGTACATACGGTACTGATCAAGTATTTTGGATCAACAAGTGATCTTGTCCTTTTGACTGGTAAGTCTAAGTCTAAATCACTCGGAGGTTATTCTATTCTGCGAGGTCACCCCAACCTAAATTGTTGGCGCATGTGGAGATTTGTTGTCGCTATTGCTTGTATTGGGGTAGTCTCTTTGGGACAGTTAACTACAGTTCCATTGGCTCACGTTACCGCTAGTTCTGGTGCGGAGTGCTGGGGGACAGAGTGCTGGAGGGTCATGGGTGGGATCATCACTGTGGCCATGGGGGGCAGTTACAGAGACTGTCTAGGTTGAAATGCCAGAGCTTCCTTGACTTTCTCAGGGAAGGCAGATTCCGAAGTCTGACGGAGATGGGAATGGGGACCTGTTCTGCCCACACCTGCTCTCCACAAGCTTGGTGGCTTACAAGAACGAAATCACATTCTCTCACAGTTCTGGAGGCCAGGAACCCAAAATGCCCTTCACTGGGCTGAGACTAAGTGTCAGCAGGGCTGTACTCCCTCTGGAGACCCCGGGGCTCCAGGGGACAGTGTGACCCTTCCTTCTGGTAGCTCCCGGGGGTCACCAACCTCCCTTGGCTTGTGTCCACATTACCCCGGTCTGTCTCTATGGACACATTGCCTCCTCTATTGTCAAGTCTCCCTTTATCGCTCTAAGGATGCTTGTGATGCCATGTAGGGCTCACTCTGACAACCCAGGACTCAAGATCCTTAACTAGATCCCATCGATGGGAGTTAGAATCCAAGTATTAGGTAGGGCTTGATTTCTTTGAGGACCATTGTCCAACCTAGTACATATCCTTCCATAAGGAGACAGACAAACTGTGCTACCCCCGTGCGGTGGGTGCTCACCAGTGAACGTGCAAGGGCAGGCACTGCTGACGGACAGTGTAGCAGGACCGAATCTCCAGAGAATTATGCCCAGAGGGAAAAAAGTGAATCCTAAAAGGGTCACGTGCTTTTCGATTCCACTTGAATAATATTCTTGAGGTGACAAAATCATAGAAATGGAGAGCTGATGAGGGATTGCCAGGCATCACAGAAGTGACGGGGACAGGAAGCGGTGGGGGTGTCTGCTGGAAGAGGGCAACACGGGGGTCCCTATGGAGGGCTAGATGCTTTTTTTTTTTTTTTTTTTTTTTTTTTGGTGCATCAGTATTGAAATATTTGCCGTGATCCCATTCTGCAGGGAGAGAGAATGTAGGGCATCTTCACCGTGTTTCGCAGTCACACAAAGTCCCAGCAACCTCACAGCTGCCCACCTTGCTACATCTGTCCCCACGGCTCTGGCTGGTGTCCCATTGCCACAGTTGAGCTGTGTTCCTAAGGGAGAAAGCCACCTCTCACTAACACGGCTACCACACCGCTTCCCTCTCTCCCTCCCACACACCAGGGGTTTCCTCGGGACCAGGCCACGCTGTGCACCTGCAGCTGTTTCTCCCTGCCCACGGGGAGCAATCACTTCCCGTCCACCAGCACCTGTTTTCTCTCCCTACGTCCTAGCATTGCGCGTGCCTGCGCCTGCAGACCTTCCCTCACTGTCTGCCAGCTGAGTCCCAGCGGGCTTCCTCTCCCACCCGCCCCTAGCTCTTACCTCCTTAATGAACGACACACCCCTGAAACTCACAGTGAAGTCTCAACCCCCAGTTTATGGACCACCTGGCACCACCTTACAGACACACGTAATTACTCCTTTTCTTTACAAATTACTTCTTTCCTCCTCCCACCGCCCGGGGCGCTGCTCACCAGTGTCCCTGTTGGCTCATCTTCATCTTCTCCCCCCTCCCCCCTCCTCAGGTGCTTTCTGTCCATCCTTACTCTGGGATGATCTCAGCTTGTCTCAGGCTTCTATCTACCAGCAGCTGGGGCCTCCGAGTCTTTAGCCTCCGCTCCCAGCTCTTCATGTCTCCAGACTCCTGACTCCAACTGCCTAACGCACGGTGCTACCCTCCCCAGCCTCTGCTACTTCCCTGAGGGCATCTCCTCTTCCCTCCCCATGTTTACTGGCCGGCGGCCACAGCGCCCCCTCCCTGCTCCCTGAGCGTGTCAGGCACACACTCCTGCTTCAGCTCTTTGTACTTGCCTCGCCTCTCTCTGTCTGGAATGTTCTCCCACATGCCCACATGACTCCCTCATTTCCGTCTTTGCTCTGACGTCACCCGCTCAGTTGGGCCTCTGCTAGCTCTCTGTCTAAAACTGAAAACTGCTCTTTCTCCAGCTGAAACACCTGATCTCCCTTCCCCGCAGTCTTTTCCTTCCTGGCCCTTGGCATCATCTGATTTTCTTACTTGCTTGCTGTCTGTCACCTGCCGTAGTCCCTGCCAGAATGCCGGCTCCATGGGGTCCACGGACCAAACTAGCTTTGTTTAGGGCTGCTTCCTTAGGGTCCTAGAACAGTGCCTAACTCCTACAAAGGCTCAAAGACCATTCGCTGATTGAGTAAATGTTGGGATTTCGTATTAGTTTGCTGGATCTGCCATCACAAAGTACCACAGAGTCGGTGGCTTAAGCAACAGAAATTTATTTATTTATTTTCTTATGGTTTAGATCAAGGTGTGGCCAGGATGGGTGTCCTCTCTCCGTGGCTGGTGGATGACCTCCTTCCCACTGTCTTCATGTCTTCCTTCTGGGTGTGTAGGTGCCCACTCTCTTCTTACAGGACACTGGTTATCGGATTAGGGCCCCCCACCCCCCCACCAAGTGAGCTCATTCAACCTCCGCTATGCCTTTTAAGATCTAGTATCCAAATTCAGTCACACGGGGAGTTAGGACTTCAGCGTATGGATTTTGGGGGGCAAATCCATTCCACAACGGTTCCTGTCTGTAGTATCCGGTCACGACCCACATGTGCTTACACATGCTAATCTAGTGTAGTCCCTAGTCACTGCCCTGTTGTTTGCTCACACAGTGCTAATTCCAATTTGCTCTTAGCCCACGTTATAACTCTGTTTATTTGTATAGGCTTGCCTCTTCTGTCCACCCCTATACTCCCAGTTCCTGGCTGGCACTGGAATTATATCCTAAGCGTGTGCATCATAACCTCCCCGTGAGGTAAGTATGGCTACTCTCATTTTGAAAATCTGTAATCTGAGGCTCAAAAGAGACTAGGTCATGTTTCTGAGATCACAGTACTAGTAAGTGCTGTCATTTTGATAGCTTCGTTCTCATGGTTCCAAAGCCCACTTTCTTTCCTCTACCATACTGTCCCAAGATGAATGGGGAAAAGTGATACTTCAGCCTGATATATTATAACCAATAGTACCTGTAAAGCTGGTGTCACATTTCAGGAAATGGGATTAAGTTTAGAATCTGAGTAATTATAACCACAGGTTGAATTTGAATCTCATATCATTTTTTTTACCCCTGCAATTTCTGTTATCTTTAATGATTATCAAAATGAATTCTTCCCTTTGCAAAATTTAGCCACTAAGAATACTAAGAACCTTTGTTTCCTTTTCAAGAGGTCAGAATTATACAATGAATTCAAAATGTGAAGGCAAGAGCTGTTATTTTATCCTAAAATATAGAGGAAAAGGTCATTGCCTTTGTTGTAAGAGTTTACCATGTGTTCTTGATAACATGCCCGAGCTCTATTGGTGAATAACCATTATAGACTTTGAAAGTCAGTTATTTATAGTTAGGAGAATATTGTTCTCTCCTTGGGTGCAGCTGATTGTTTAAAATAGAAATTAGGAGGGGCACCTGGGCGGCTCAGTCAGTTAAGCTTCTGACTTCAGCTCAGGTCATGATCTCATGGTTTGTGGGTTTAGCCCTGCATCAGGCTCTGTGCTGACAGCTCAGACTGGAGCCTGCTTTGGATTCTGTGTCTCCTTCTTTCTATACCCCTCCCTCTACTCCTGCTCATCTTGCTCACTCTCTCACTCTCTTTCTCAAAAATGAATGAAGGTTAAAATAATAAAAATAAATAAATAAAATAGAAGTTAGTATTTTCCTCCGTGGATTTTATATTTTACAATGAGCTTTGCCTTAAAAGTATGTTATATTTGTATTCATGCAAGTTGTGCAATCATTAAATTGACAGGAAAGCAGCTGTTAATGGTTGTCATTTGGACATGCAGATGGACATACTATAGGTCATGGTGTGACCCCTTACACCTGTTGAGCTCCGGCCTAATTTAGCATTTCCAAACCATTGCCCTGAGCTTATGGAGGTTGATCAAGTGGCCCTGTGATGGTTGCTTTAAATTGGCATCAGGGGCGTAGAGATGGCTCTTAAGTTGTGTATGAGGAATCTGTTGGTTTAATGCTTCTGTCCGTGTAGCTCCTAAAAATAGAAGACTAGAACATTTTATTGAAATACATTTTGTTCAAAATAAATGTACCTTGTGAATGAGCTAAAGGCTTAGATAATAATACTTTTGGAATCTGATATTAATTTGAGAATTTAAAATAGGTCTAGGGGTGTCTGGGTGACTCAGTCCGTTAAGTGTCTGGCTTTGGCTCAGGTTATGATCTTACTGCTGGTGAATTCAAGCCCCATGTTGGGCTCTGTGCTGACAGCTGGGAGCCTGGAGCCTGCTTCAGATAAAACACACACAAAAAACATAAAAAAATAGGTCTAGAATAAATCTGCAGACAGTAACATACTTATAATGACTGGTGATTAAAACAAAGAAACAGCCTGAATCTCTAAGCATAAATTACTGTTGTTTCCCTAGGAGCCCATCATATATCAGGTTGACCATTAAGCTGAATGAAAGCATTAATCTTTTAGTAACTTGGAAGAGATAAGCATACTATCTTAGCTAGTAAGATTTGGTATGTATCATGGTTGTACACCTATTTTCTTTAATGATCAAAGAATTAATTTGAGGTCTCTTTTATTTGGGTGTTCAGGATTAAGATAAGTAACTTGAGGCAAATGAATTAAGACCATTTTAGAACTGAGCTGGACTAGAAAAGCCAGATCCTGGGGTCATGATAAAGATAGTTTGAATATTCCTTTTCATCAATTAAAAAAAAAAAGTACAGTTTCTGGATGACAATCATCATGTTGGAGAAGTTTCTGGGGTTCCTTCCAAAAATGGTATGTGATTTTGAGTCAAGGATACAGCCTCACTGACTCTACTTTCACTGAAATGATGGTTCAGATATCAACAATGTTGTTTGTTGGAATTCTTTTGCAAAGCTGATATCCTTTCAGTTTTCAGCATGATTAATTTACCGAAGAGGAAAAACTGTTACCCTCTTTATGAACCATAATCATATTTGTATTTAGAGTTATCATTTTTCTAAAAATGGTTAATAAATTAGAAGTCAACGTAAATTTGCTTGTGAGGTTATCAAAAGAAAAACTGTTCTCAAAGCAGTTATTTTACATTTTACAGGAAAATTAAACTTTTATGTCTTTAGTGCATTTATGTTGTATCCTATTCAACTTTGTTTCATGCTATTTGTGTGTGTGTGTGTGTGTGTGTGTGTGTGTGACAGAGAGAGAGAGATAGAGGGAGAGAGAGAGGAAAAGAGAGAGAGAGAGAGAAAGTGAACTGTGCAGGATTTGGTCACTTAAAAAGCTTCACTAATTTAGGCAAAGTCCACCAGAAACAAATGCAATACATTGTGTCCAAAGTAATCATGCAGAATTTCCATCATGAGAAATAGAGTTTTCTTTTCTCTTTTCTGTTTAACAAGCCAAATCATAGGATAATATTTTCCTTCTGCACATGGTCTATATTTATGAGAAACTAGGAAAATTAAGAAAGCCACTTAGTTACAAAGCTTAGTGGGGACTCATGGCTGACTCAGATTTTTCAATAATATTTTATTGGGAAATCTTTTATTTGCTAGGTTAGTTTTATGGAGCAAACTATACTCTTTTTTTGGGGGGGGTCTTAAGAGGGAGTTTTAGATACCACAAAGCTCGTATCTCCACTAAAAACTTCCAGCCAATCATGTTCTAACCAGCCAGAGTTTTCTCTGTGGCAAGCCAAATTAAATTATGCCATTGTTAGTACTACATGGCAATGAGAAAGAATGAAATATGGCCATTTGTAGCAAAGTGGATGGACCTCGAGGGTGTCATGCTAAGCGAAATAAGTCAGGCAGAGAAGGACAGAAACCATATGTTTGCACTCATAGGTCTAACAGGAGACCAGGAGAAACCTAATGGAGGACCAGGGGGAGGGGAAGGGGGAAGGAGAGTGAGGGACGCAAAACTTGAGAGACTATTGAATACTGAAAATGAACTGAGGGTTGAAGGGGAAGGGGGAGAGGGAAAAGAGGTGGTGGTGATGGAGGAGGGCACTTATGGGGAGGAGCACTGGGTGTTGTATGGAAACCAATTTGATAATAAACTATTTAAAAAATTATGCCATTGTCCTGCTGGATGAGCAGGATTAGCCTCCCTTAATCTTGTAGGTTAGAGTATAAAATCCTTACTAGGTTTTCTATACTGTTCACCAAACCCTCCGACTCTTCACTCTCCGCCTCTTCTGTCCCTGCCTTTTCCAGCTGCTTGGTCTCATTGAAATTTGTATCTGCTAACGTTAAATGGGTGGTGGTGCCACCCTGCCATCCTACTGCATTTGTCTGGTCCACTCACGTACATGGCTGCTCCATAGCTTTCCTTCATTCCTCCAATCTCTACTACATCAATCTTGATCCTTCATCTCAGCTGATTCCTTGTTCTCTATTCCATTGAAAAGCAGAATTAGTTAGCAGATACATCTTACTGCTCCTGGAGACAAATTGTCCATGCTCCTGCTGGAGGCCAGCCCCTCCAGCCTGACATTAGATCCCATTAGATTCACTAGATCCAACTCCTTCTCCCTTACTTAGGATGTTGGCAACTCTTACCTACTTGGCATGTCAATTTCCCCCTCTTGCCTGCATCAACCCCCCAAAAACTATTCCTCTCTTGATCCCATCCCTCATTCTTAAATACCATTCCATGTTTCTGTTCCCCTTTATTGCCTAAACTGGAGATACATTCATTACATCCAGTTTCTCTCATCCATGACCTCTAAAAGCTACTCAAATTAGGCTTCTTTTTGAAAAGGTCACCAAAGACCTCCATATTGCTAAGTCCTTTCGGCAATACTAGACTTCATTCTTTATTCTTATTCTTCATCTTACTTGACCTATCACTAATGTTTAGATCAATGCAAATGTTCACTGTTAGGGACTGAATGTTCAGGTCCTTCTCTAAATTTATATGTTAAATCTCTATTCCCCAATATGATGAGATTAGGAGGTGGGACATTCAGGAAGTAATTAGGATTAGATGCAGTCATGGGGGTGATGTCCTTATGGATGGATTAGTACCCTCATAATGAGTCATGAGAGAGGCTGCCTCCTTTCTTTGCTTCTGCCACATGAGGATACAAGGAGGAATCTGCACCCCAGAAGAGAGCTCTCACCAGAACCTGACGTTGATGCCCCCTAATCTTAGACTTTCAGACTCCAGAACTTTGAGAAATGAATTTGTATTGTTTATAAACCACCAATATGCGGTATTCTGTTATATTGACCAGAACTAAGACACTTTCCTGGATTCAACTTCACCACTTAGCTTGCAATAGACCACATCAATCAAGTCTCTTCTTTCTCAGTGTCTTCTTTGCTGGTTCCTGTTGTCTCTTCAAACCTTAAATATTGGAGTCTCCATGTCTCAATCCTTCCATCTCCTATTTTTGCTGTTATCACTCTCTAAAATATCTTTTCCACTTATGATCCTCAAATTCAAATCACCAGACCCAGACTTCCCCCTAAATTCTTGTCTCCTATTTCTCTACTTGATGGCTTTGCCCGTATGTCTAACGAATGTCTCAAACACATTATATTCAAAACCAAAACCCGTGATCCTCTTTCAACCTTCTAATTCCACAGTCATCTTCTGATAGTAAATATAAGTTATATTTCCAGGTGTTGGGTTTTAAAATCTTGGAGGTTTTTTTTTGACTCCCACTTTATTTTATATCCTACCTTCATATGCAGTCTGTCAGCAGGTACTGTTGTCCTTATCTTTAAAATATATCTAAATCAGACTACTTTTCATCTTCTCTGAAATTATCACCCTGGGCCAAGCTACCATCATTCTTCATCTAGAATACTGTAGCTGTCTTCTCATTGTATCCTGCTTTCTCCCTCTTTAATTCATAACTTTATTATTTTATTGACACAGAAGTCAAAGTAGTCTTTTACAAACTGAAGTATGACTATTTGACTCTTCCATTTACAATTCTGGATTGTCTTCCAGCTCTCTCAGAGTAAAACCCAAAGTCATTACACTGTTGCTTATGAGATCTTATATTATCTGTCCCCACCCTTGCTAGTCCTTGACCTTATCTTCTACCAGTCTCTCTTTTCCTTACTCTGATCCACCTATATTGACCTCTTTGCTGTTTTTCAAACACATCAAGCTTTTTAAAAATTTAATTTAATTTTTAATAGTTTATTGTCAAATTGGTTTCCATATAACATCCAGTGCTCATCCCTACAAGTGCCCTCCTCCATTACCACCACCTCCCTTCCCTCCTCCCTCTCCCCCTTCAACCCTCAGTTCATTTCAGTATTCAATAGTCTCTCAGGTTTTGGTCCCTCTCTCTTCCCCAATTCTGTTTCCCCCTTCCCCTCCCCATGGTCCTCTGTTAGGTTTCTCCTGTTCTCCTGTTAGAGCTATGAGTGCAAACATATGGTATCTGTCCTTCTTTGCCTGATTTATTTCACTTAGCATGACACCCTTGAGGTCCATCCACTTTGCTACAAATGGCCATATTTCATTCTTTCTCATTGCCATGTAGTACTCCATTGTGTATATATGCCACATCTTCTTGATCTATTTATCAGGTGATGGACATTTAGGCTCTTTCCATGATTTGGCTATTTTTGACAGTGCTGCTATGAACACTGGGGTACATGTGCTCCTATGCATCAGCACTCTGTATCCCTTGGGTAAATCCCCAGCAGTGCTATTGCTGGGTCATAGGGGAGTTCTATCGATAGTTTTTTGAGGAGCCTCCACACTGTTTTCCAGAGCGGCTGCACCAGTTTGCATTCCCACCAACAGTGTAGGAGGGTGCCCATCTCTTCACACCCTCACCAGCATCTATAGTCTTTTGATTTGTTCATTTTAGCCACTCTGACTGGCGTGAGGTGGTATCTCACTGTGGTTTTGATTTGTATTTCCCTGATGATGAGTGACGCTGAGCATCGTTTCAAGTTCCTGTAGGCCATCTGGATGTCCTCTTTGTAGAAGTGTCTGTTTATGTCTTCTGCCCATTTCTTCACTGGATTATTCATTTTCCTGGTTTGGAGTTTGGTGAGTTCCTTGTAGATTTTGGATACTAGCCCTTTATCTAATATTTTATTTGCAACTATCTTTTCCCATTCCGTCGACACACCAAGTTTTTATCCAAGAAACTTTGCAAAAAACTTGGAAAGTATTTCCTCAGCTATACACACAGATTATAGCCTTGCCTCCTTCTGGCCCTGAAGCAAATACTATCTTGTCAAAAAGCTTTCCCAACCACCCTTACACCTTCTTTCCTAACTTTGAATTCTCATACCTATTTATTTTTTCCCCACAGTACTCATCCTGAGCTCATATGTTATATCATTTTGCTTATGTTTTTGGTAAATTATCTGTTCCCCAATTCCCCCATTAAGTATTAGCTCCATGAGGGCAGAGATTGTGGTCTGTTTTGTGAATGGCTGTATCCCTGTTGCTTTGAACAGGGCTTCATAAAATTCATGTTTGAAAATTGAATACCTTCATATCTTTATATTAACTCTTTCCTTTGAGATGTCCTGAATGTTGTTTGTTTTACAATTTTTTAATCTTTTTGTAATACAGCATCCTATCAGAGAGATTTTCCTCTCTTATGAAAATAGCTTCTAGTTGCTTTTACTAAAATAGTAATTATAATCACTAGTGGTTATATTATGCTGACTCTGATCTAAATGCTTTATCTATTTTACAGGTACCATAACAATTCCATCAAGTAGGAGCCATTGTAACACCTATTTTGCAGATGAGTTGACACAAGATATTTAAATTTACACAGGTAACAAGTGTGGAGCTAGACTATTTTAAACTCAAGGAGTATGGCTTTAAAGGCTGTGCTTTCAACCATTGTGCTATGCTGCTTAGAGATAGAAGCTGTGTTAAGGAGGGCTGCAGAAAAGGTGAATAGAGACTCATTTGACTTATGGGAGCCAGTTCCTCTTAGTGATGGTGTCTGAGTGTTCTTGGAAAGGATTGGATAAATTTGCATAAAAGAGTCTATGGATATTTCAAGAATAAAGATTGAGTTATGATTTCATTTCTGGTGCATTATGGCATTGGAGAAGGTGACAACTCTTATTGTCATTGCGAGACATTGGATCAGAAATAGTTCTGAATTGTGGCAAGAAGCATAGAGAGTGCTCTGTTTCTATGATGCAGCAAATCATGGAACTAATCCTAACCCAGCCAGCTAGCTCTCCTTTAAGCAACCAGGCAGGTGAACTGAAAAACTGACTCAGGGAAGCCTTGAAAACTGGGCCCCTTAGGGTAAGACGTCATCTCAACTGAACTCTATAGCTGTCCTCATAGGGCGTTTGGGAAAAGTCTCCTCTACAGACGCGCAGCCCCCCTACAGTCTTCTGTTCAGTTCTTACCATTATTCCTAAAAAGCTTCCCCTCACAGCTGGAACTCCATAATCACTGGCTCCTGAGGTGACAGGCAGTCTGTAATAACCTGACTTGGACCACACCACTCTGGGGCTGCCTTATGCTTTATGAATATGCATAGCCCAGGGAATGACAGAGCGTTGATCCGCAGAATCCTGGCCCCTTCTCTGAGCATAATGCTGGGGAGTGTGTTCTTCCATCCTCAGAATCTTTACAGCTGTGAATAGATGCTGCCCTACTCCTTAGATAACTTCTGAATCCCATATACCATGCTTCCAACACATCCTGCTGTTGCCTGGTTTTAAATATCTAGTTAGCAAACTGGGTTAAGGAAAAACAGAAACCCACTGCTGTTTTGACGTATGAAAGAGAAGAGAATTTGAGAGATTCAGAATGAATGAAGTTCTGTTACAGTACCTGATGGTTGGTAACTCCAAGCATAGCAGAGATGGTGTTCCATTAATTGCACTCAAATGTTAAGGAAAGATGACCATGTGTACTTCAAAATCCAACACAAATGTTTTCTTATTGATTTCCTTCATGCTAAATGTTAAACCACTCTTTCAACATTTTCTTGCCTTGATCATAATTCGTATGCTGTTATTCATTAGTTGATATCTCTGTCTCTCCCCGCTAGCCAGTAAATTCCTCAAGGGTAGGAACCATCTCTTGTTGATCTACTTATCCTTAGACTTACTTGTGCCTGACTTGGCACCACTTGCTTGGCAATTGACTGGACAAATGAATGAGTCATGGGGGAACGAAGAATTTCTCTTTTCAGATTACGCTATTGTTACTTGTTATACATTTTGCTTTAACAAAACCTTTATCAAGAGATGGTGTCATATTGAAGGAGGGATTTGTGGCAGATATTTTGGGACAATTTTTCTTTACAAACATTACGCTTAAAAAGATGTTTCTGTTATACAAAGTTGGTATCTAATATACATCCGTTAAATCAACAGAACTGAATTTATGGAACAGTAGAGCAGATCTGGTTATAGTTCCATTTTTGCCACTGACCTAGAATAAGGAAGTTGACTTCTAAAGTCCTTTCTGGCTCTTTTGTTCTATAGCTTTGTGAATTTATATGTGGAATTAAAGTATGCACTCGTTTCCTAGTAAGATTAGTGAAAAGGCAGATAAAACACTCAGGCCCTCAAAGCAGAGCCTACTTCTCTGATAAGAAAGAATGTAAGGAGTTCTCTCTGTTAGGCTCCACTGGGTAGGGATTATTTTACAGTTGTGGCACTACCCTCAGAAAAAGCTGTTTGAACATTTGATTCATGATAGATATAAATATAAACCCATATACTTTCTGTTGTTCAAATGGGTGTAATTCTAACACCTTCAGAAAACCGCATAGATTTTTGGAAAAGTTCAATGAGACCAACAAGAAATTGTAACATAATCTATTGTCTGATCTTGAGGGCTTCATAGTTCCATTGGTAAGAGAATAAAATAATATCTTGGTAAGCTGGAATCAATGAGAATCACTAATTGTTAATTAACCTCTATTATTATAATTTTGCTGAAAATACCATAATAGTATTGCTTTGACTGATAAGAAAAATTCTACAACATATGTGCAATAGGTACTGCATGTAACTTACTGCCACAAAATCTTATGTCAATTCACTTACTGATATTAATTACTGCATAGTGACATATATGTATATTTTCTGCAACTCTGCTGTTAGGCTCGGTCAGATTCAAGCACATTGACCTGTGCCCTGAAGCAAATTGGATGCTTCTAGTGCAGAGGGAAGAGCACAGGTGTGATGTAATCAGAAGGGCTTAAGAGTCTTAATCAGATAAACCAGTGAATGTTTGGGTTATCTGTCAGTTTGAAGTAATTTTCAAAGCAAAAATGTGCATTGCAATAATAAGATTTGGGGTTTAGAAAGTCATGTATAATTGGGCCATTAGGTTTGCATCAGAGAAGAAAATCTACAGTTCTAAAAACTGTCAGGAAAGGGAAAAACAACCCCAGGCTCTAGGAATAGAACCTGGGACTCCAACAATAAAGCAGGGGCAGAGAAGCCATGGTCAAACTTCAGGAAACATCTGGGAACCTTGCGAATGTTGCACCTGCTCAGAAACTCAGATCCAGTGGGGCTTGGGATGGGCGTTAGGAATCTGAGTTTTTAACAAGCACTCTACCAGATAGAAAATTCCTTAAAAGTGAAGAGTTATTCTCATGTAAAACATATCAGTCATTTTTGCAAAGAGTTATTTTTCCCAAGAGAATAAACAGATTTTTTTTAATTGGGTCCATTGCCTCAGACTTTAATGGTATTAATTATGTAGGCATGGTGACCTCAGGATATGTTACAACCTCTTGTTTCTCTCTTGTTTTTAAAAAAGTTATACCTTGTCAGCTCAAATGGAATTTTTAAAGCATGTTTGAGAAGTTTGAGCCAAATTTCCAACATCAATTTTTTTCCAGTTTGAATTTTTACTGGAAAAGCAAAGTTTCCTTATTCATTTCCCATTTATAATTTAATTTTTTCCATTTTAATCTAATTATGTCAAGCTATATTTTATTCACCAAAGGTGTAAAGATGAATAAAACAGTCCCTGTCCTCAAAGAACTTATAATCTCTTAGTGGGCGATAGATGTACAGGTAAATAAGTATAATAAAATGTGATTAGTGTTACTATTAGAACATATGCATAGTATGACTGGAACAGAAGAACTGAGTCAACTCTCATTGGGTGGGAAAATGGTTCCAGGAAGGCTGTTTAAAGAAGTAGATGTTTGACCTGATGTTTTTCTTGCTATTGAGATATAATTGACAAATAACATTATGTAAGTTGAAGATGGTTTGGTACACATATATATTGTGAAATAATTACCACAGTAAGGTTGGTCAACACATCCAACACCTCACATTGTTACCTGTTTGTGTATGTGGGATGGAGGGGGCGGTAAAAATACTTCCTCTCTTAGCAACTCTCAAGTACACAGTACAGTCTTGTTAACCATTGTCACCGTGCTGCACAGTCCCTACAACTTAGTCATCTTATAATTGAAGGTTTGTGCACTTTGACCAACATTTTCCCATCCCTAGCCCTTGGCAATCACCAATTTATTCTTGGTTTCTCTGAGTGAATTTACTTTTTTAGATTCATAAATGAGATTTGTCTTTCTCTGTTTGACTTATTTCACTTAGCATAATGCTCTCAAGGTCTATCCATATTGTCACATATGGCAGGATTTCCTTTGTTATGGCTGAATAATATTTCATTATATATGTTATATAATATGCATATGATATATTATCTATCTATCTATCTATCTATCTATCTATCACGTCTTCTTTATCCATTCATCTGTCAGTGGATACTTTGGTTGTTTCCATGTCTTGGCTGGTTTGAATAATGCTGTAATGAACATGTGGGGACAGGTATCTCTTTGAGATAGTGATTTTGTTTCCTTTGGTTGTACATTCAGAATGGGTTTGCTGGATCATGGGGTAGTTCTATTTCTTTTAAGTTTGTTTGTTTGTTTATGTTATTTCTACATCCAGCATGGGACTCGAACTCATGACCCTGATATCAAGAGTCAGATGCTCTTCTGACTGAGTCAGCCAAGTGCCTTGGTAGTTCTATTTTCAATATTTGGGGGATTCTCCATACTGTTTACCATAGTGGGCACACTAATTTATATTCTTACCAGCAGTGCACAAAGGTTCCCTTTTCTGTACATTCTCACCAACACTTGTTATTGCTTTTCTTTTTTATACTAAGAATCCTAACAGGTGTGAGACAATATCTCATTATGATTTTGCACTTTCCTGATGTTAGTGATGTTGAGCACCTTTCATGTACTTGTAGGCCATTGTGTGTCTTTGGAAAAATCTTTGGAAAGAATGCCTATTTAAATTCTTTGCCCGTTTTAAAAATTGGATTATTTGTGGGTTCTGCAAACCTCATTCTGTAGGTTGACATTTGATTTTGTTGACAATTTCCTTTTCTGTGAGATGCTTCTTAGTTTCATGTAGTTCCACTTGTTTATTTAATTTTTATTGCTTGTGCTTTTGGTGTCATATCCAAAAAATGTTGTCAATACCAATGTTAAGAGGCTTTTCCTGTTGGTTTTCTTCTGGAAGTTTTACAGTTTCATGTATAACATTTAAGTCTTTGAGTTAATTTTTATAACTAGTATAAAATATGAGTTCAATTTCATTCTTCTGCATATACTCAGTTTTTTCAGAACCCTTTATGAAAGAAACTGTCCTTTACCCATTGTAAATTCTCACCCTCTTTGTCATAAATTAATTGACCACATATGCATGGTATTATTTGGGGGCTCTTTATTCTGTTGGCCTATGTGTCTTTTTTATGCCAGTACCATAATGTTTTGATTACTGTAACTTTGTGATATAATTTGAATCAGGAAGTATGATACCTCTAGCTTTATATACTTCCTCAGATTGCTTTGGCTATTTGGAATCTTTTGTGGTTCCATACAAATTTTAGGACTGTTTTTTCTATTTCTATGAAAATGCCATTGGAGTCTCGATAGAGATTGCATTGACCTATAGATGGCTTTAGGTAATATGGACGTTTCAATGATATTAATTCTTCTGATCCATGAACATAGGATATATTTTCATTTGTTTCTGTTTTCTTTAATTTTTTATCAAAGTTTTGAAATGTTCAGTGTACAGTCCACTGTCTCCAGAAATGTCGGTGCTACTGAGTTTTATAGAATATGTAGATCCTTCAAATGCCCCCATTCTTATTTATGTTGTGGCCTTTGTGGCCTATAGAGGAAATGGAGGAAATTTCCTCTGATGCCTAATATACAGACAGGTCTAGTTGGGGAAACCCACACACAGAGTAATTCAAGTTGCAATAGCAATCCAAATACTGATGTTACCTGGATGGAAACAAGAAAAAGCTAAGCAGCCACTGGGTTGAATTCAGAGCAGTTTTGCTGGTGATCACTCATGAGCTCTACCATTAATCCTTTGCACTGACAGGTGGGCTATTCTAAAGAGATTAACTTAGAATTTAGACACTGGGAAGCCAAAGGGCAGATTACCATAACTAAGCCCTGTGCTATCAGGATATGTGGAAAGACATTTGGGCTCACCTACAAGAGCCTGCGGTGATCCTGTGTTTTCCATGTCTTGGTTCCTAAAGTACTGGTTGGTAGAAAGGAAAAATGGAATATTAAAGCAGCAGATTAGATTATTAACAGGGAAAACCAACTTGACCAGGTGTACTAATGTGCTGTCACAGGCTTTAATGCATTTGAATGATCAGACAGTAGGATCTGTGGCCTGGGGGCCCTGCTGAGGCACCCAATACTCTAAAGTTATGGAAGTCTAGGGAGACAGTTATGGCCCCAACTCTGACTGTGGATTAAGCTATGCTGCTGAAAACACCAAAAGCTGTTGTCTACTGGAATTTGCCATGGGATGTCCTATAGGATAGGTGAGTTACTTTGTAACCCCGTGTGAGGGGATCTACTCAATCTCCACTGAGATCCTGCTGGTCTGCTGAAAGTCAGACCTGTTGAAACTCACTGTACCTGGAATGGAGCACACCCCACTGAAAGAAGGGAGAACGTGAGGGTCCTGGTGTAGCATATTCTGCCCCAGTTTATCTCCTCATGCCTGACAGTGCTGCTCCCCCCTGCCAACATGTGTGGTATGCACAACCAGGTTAAGTTCCTAAAGCTGCTGGTCTCCCTCTTCTTCAAGGCCACAAGGCACTGACACCCCCTGGCAATCAGGAGGCCGATCCCTAGCCTGGGAATAAGCCCTAGCGACTGACTCGGCGTAGATAAAACAGATTGAATGCAGCTACTGTAGAGCCTTGGAACGGATGGAATGGCATATTGCCAGGATTTGCCCCTAAAATACAGTGACTTTGTAAATGTAGTAATAGCATGTCATATGTTTCTATGTTTGTTTGTTTGTTTCTTTTTTGGTGGTGTCATCTGAATTTCATCTGTAT
Source organism: Mungos mungo (assembly GCA_004023785.1). Lineage (NCBI taxonomy): Eukaryota > Metazoa > Chordata > Mammalia > Carnivora > Herpestidae > Mungos > Mungos mungo. The sequence continues at coordinate 391,336 of PISW01000493.1, forward strand.
AATAAGACCATGTTATTTGCAAATGGGTGATTTTACTTCTGCCTTCCTAGTTTGGAAGTTTTTTTAATTTCTTTTTCTTCCCATATTGCTCTGGTAAGACTTCCAATACTATGTTTAATAGAAGTGGTGAGGGTGGTCACCCTTGTCTTGCTCCTGATCTTACAGCAAAAGCTTTCAGCTTTGACTACTGAATGTGGTATTCACTGTGGGCTTGTCATATACGACCTTTATGATGTTGAAGTAAATTCCTTTTATACCAAGTCTATTGAGAGTTTTGAATTTCAAGTTCGTTTGCATTTATTGAGATAATTATATTTCTGTTTTATATTATAGTAAATATAAATATTTATATATAAAATTATATTATATTTCAGTCTGTTATGAGGTATCACATTGATTGATTTGTGAATGCTGAACCATCTTTGCATCCCTGGGACAGATCCCCACTTAATCATGGTGTATTAAACTTGTAATGTGTTGTTGATTTCAGTTTCAATTTTTTGATTGAGAGAGAGAGAGGGAGGATGAACAGGGGAGGGACACAGGGAGAGAGTTGAATCTTAAGCAGGCTCCATGCTCATTTGGGTCATGACCTGAGCCAAAATCAGGAGTCGGACGCTAAATTGTCTGAGCTAAACTATAAACAGGTGCCCCAGTTCATATTTTAGTTAGAATTTTTGCATCTATGTTTATTAAGAATGTTAGCCTATAATTTTCTTTTCTTGTGGTGACCTTGTTTGGTTTTGGTGTAAGGCGAGTGCTAGCTTTATAAAATGAGTTTGAGAGTGTCATCTCCTTTCTCTTTCTTTTTATTTTATTTAATTTAATTTATTAAAAAAATTTTTTAGCATTTATTTATTTATGAGAGACAGATCATGAACAGGGGAAGGGCAGAGAGAGAGACATACGCACAGAATCGGAAGCAGGCTCCAGACTCTGTGCTGTCAGCACAGAGCCCACTCGAGGCTCTGACCCACGAACTATGAGCTCATGACCTGAGCCAAAGTCAGACGCTCAACCGACTGAGCCACCCAGAGGCCCCTTCCTTCTTTCCTTCCTTCCTTCCTTCCTTCCTTCCTTCCTTCCTTCCTTCCTTCCTTCCCTCCTTCCTTCCTTCCTCCCTCCCTCCCTCCCTCCTCTTCCACCTCTTCCTCCTCTTCCTTTTTCTTCTTCCTCCTCCTTCTTCTTTCTCTTCCTTTTCTTGGAAGAGTTCAAGCAGTGTTGATACTCATTCTTCTTTAAATGTTTGGTAGAATTAACAAGTGAAGCCATCTTGTCCTGGGCTTTTCTTTGTTGGGAGGTTTTTGATTCGTGATTTGATCCCCTTACTCATTATTGATCTGCTCAGATTTTCGATTTCTCCATGGAACATTGGCTATCTATGTTGGTTGTAGATGGATTAGGTGGAAGAATAATCCTTTCTAAGGTTCACAGGTTGGCTGCAAGGAGGACCACAGTGGGATGTGAGTGTTGGTAGGGGTGGTCAGCAACAATTTATTAGTGTAAGTGATTTGAATTTTATTCTATAGATTAGAGGCCATTGGGAAGGATTTTAAGCAGTAAATGACTTGATGGTTAATAAATCACATATTATTACTTAAAAGCCCACCCCATCAAAATTTACTTGAGTCTCCTATGAATCAAGAAGGGAGATTTAATGGGACTGTTCAACCAGACACTTCCTCCTCTGGTGTATTTGTTTATTTTCAGCAGATAAGCAAATTTTAAAATAGCATATGTCTTAAAAACGAGGATGAGCTTATTTATTGACAGATTCACTCCCTCATTGTCAGAATTTATGGAAGTAACCAAGTTATCTGTTTATTGTTTTCCCCAAATTTGGGATTGAATATTCCTTGGGCACATCTGCAGCTAAATAAAAACCTTTAGAAGTATTTACAGTGGTCATAAATCTTATCAAGGCTGCCTTGAGAGAGGAAAAAAGTTCAAATAAAATGTATGAAAATAAAAAGCTATCTTCCTGCCCAAAGATTAATTCTAATCCAAACAATGCATCCAGCTCAGCATTATGGAACCACAAAGAACATATAAAGACATTGGTTATACATTAGTGCACAAACTTCAGGACTTTATTTGTTTGTTTGTTTATCTATCTAATTAATTAAGTGATTGATTTTGTCTTGAGCATTGAAAACCAGTATGAACTATAAAGGCCCTATAAAATTAGATCCAGTCAAGTATTTTGTTGTTTTATCTGATTTGTATTATACTCATTTACTTGGTTTCTTTTTGTACAACATTTAAAAAATTTATTTTGAGAGAGAGACTGTGCACTAGTGGGGGTGGGGCAGAGGGAGAGGGGGACAGAACCTTAAGCAGGTCTGCACTCAGTGTGGAGCCCAGTGTGGGGCTTGATCCCGTAACTCTGGGATCATGATCTGAGCCAAAATTAAGAGCTGGATACTCAACCGACTGAGCCTCCCAAGAGCCCCTTTGTACAAAATTTTGTAAAGCTAGCCCAGCATTCATTAGCTCTATTTACAATTACTCTCTGAGAAATGATTCAAAAGTCATTTCTCCCATGCTGGATTCAGTGCTTAAAATACCAAGCGTAGCTGAAATTGTTTAACAGAATGTATGCTTTAAAGAGAACTTCTGTATATGCAAAACTTGAGGATGTAAAGATAAAGGTAAACCTGAGCTAAGTCTAAGTGCTGGCTCCTAGACTAAGTCCTGTGCCAAGAAGACATACTGAGAGCATTCCTCGGGCTGAGGCTTAGATCCCTTCTGTGACTGGGGAGGGGAGGATTTGAGAAGTTAAAGTACAGTCTGATGTGAGAGTGGTAAAAAGAGAAATAGACAACACTTAGTGAATGGAGTATTTATTTGGTGATGCAAAGATGCCACAGGTGTGGTCAGCAACTCTTGGGCTGGTGGCTGTGCTCTTCAGCCTATTTTCTAATAGAATATAAAGCCCTGCTCAAATGTTTGACTAATGATTAAATGAGTAAATAGGTGACTTGAAAAATGGAGGAGCAAGCATAAACTACCCACCTATAAAGTTCAAGTTTATTTGCTTAATGACCATTGACACTTTAGGTGAGATACTAGCAATATCAGGATAAAGAAGAGGCTCGAAATCTAAACTGTACACTCCAAAGAAATTATGGACTTGATGATTAGAAACTTTATATGTTTTTGAGTAAACATCTGAGTGTTTGCTTTGAAAATATACTTGAGAAATATGCTTTGGGTAAGCTGTCTATGCTTATTGCATTAAACAAAATGCTTTACATATATTTGAAAGAGATGATTCAAAAGTTACATGTTTTGCATATAAAATTGAATTTGTTGGTTTGTAGAAACTATCCTGTGCCTTCCTAATACTCACTAAAGATAAATTGGTGAAAACTCCATGGGTTTGGCACTCATATTAATTAAGATTCCTTCATTTGCAAGTGTTAGAAACTTAACTCTATCTAGTTAATGCAGTGAAGAAAAACTTAGCTCATGTATCTGGGAATATAATGGGAGTTAACATTCATTTTGTACCTACTATGTGTCTAAGAAAAGCCTGTACTCTAGAATCTAATGGTCTGGGTCCCAATGTTTGCTTTAATCCAATGGACTGGGTCCGGTCCCAAGAATCCTGACTTTGCTTCTTCCTAGCACTATGAATTTAGGAGAATTATTTTTTCTTTGTGCCTCAATTTCTTTATTTATGAAAGGAAGATAATAATAGTATATGTTCCATAGTGTTGTTGCAAGGATTTAGTGAGGTCTTATGTCTAAAGTGCTTAAACAATGTTACCATTTCCTTAATCCTGACAATACCCCAATGAGGAAGGATTCATTTTACAAAGGAACAAATAGAGTCATAAAACATAAGAGATTTGCTCAGGTTCCCACGCCTTGTTGAGATGGCACTGTCTTTTTACCTATCTCTGTTGGCTTATGATCAGTGACAGACGTGCTTTGAGAAGATTAATCTGATGCAGAATTGTTAAATGAGTTAGAAAGGAGGGTGGAAAGCAGCCCATTAAGAGGCCATAGCAAGGATCCATCTTGGAAGTCATGAAGATCAGAGTTTAGATAGCAGAAGCTGGAACACATAGGGAAGAATGGATTTGGAAGATATTACGAGTTAGTTGGACCTAGCAATGGGTTGTATGATGAAGGAAAAAGGAATTGAAGGTGACTGGCAAGACCGGATGCCCAGCAGCTGGCCAAGTCCCCGGTGCCTGGTGTATAGCAGATGCTTGACTGGGTTTTTGTTTTTCAGTGAATGAGTAAATAACAATTCACCTTGAGTGGGAGTGTCTGGGAGAATTGTGTTGTAGGGAAATTAAGGAGAAAAAGCAGGTTTGGTAGGGAGGTGGATGAGTTTCATTTTAGGGGCACTCACTTGGGGAACCCAGCCAATACCAGGAGACCCCTAAACAACTGAAAAGGGAAGATTAGGTGACATTTCAGTAACAAAAGATGGAGATTACAGAGTCTGCTGGGTGAATGTGGATTTTGAAGCCATATGATAAAATGAGATTTCTAATGGAGAACATACCCAGAAGAGAAGGGAGACAAAGGCAGGTCAGTTGGGTAAGACTGGTGAGGTAGGCTGCTCAGGAGCAGCCAGAGAGAGTGGAGGTGAGCCAGGCACCATTCAGAAGGCAGAGATGCAAGGGCACGTGGCAGCCATGGCTGAGAGCCAAGCAGCATGAGGAAGGGGGTCCACGTGACTTGAAGATGGAGACCATTAACCAGAGCTGTTTCCATAAAATAATTGGAAAGGAAGATAGATTCCATTGGGCAGAGGCAAGGGTAGATGAGGTTTCCCACCTGTTGGGGTTCTCTCCTTCGAGCTGTGCCTGGTGTTGATAATGGCCCCACCTTGTCAGACTACATATACTCAGATGTAAGCCTACCTACTGCGGCAGCCCCCACACACACTTTGTTTCTGAGGAGAGATTGGCTCAAATTCATATTTTCTCTTTCACTCTTCAACTGGCCCAAGTCAGTCCCCTGGGCCATCCTGGCCCCTCTCAAACCCTAGGGCTAAGAATCCCTCCCAAATAAATTACCTTATGTGTTATAGTTCTATCTGAAAGGGGTCAGAGAGAAAACAAGAGAAGCCCACATGGCAGGCAGCAGGGAGATGTTTATAATCTTTTTGCCTCTCCAGTCAAACATTCACGTTTGTATTTTGTCTTTGACCAAACACAGCAAGACCAACAAAAGAACGAGATCCCAGGTTTTCCAGAGAAGCGGTGTTGGAGAATGTTTATTGGGAGTGTGGAGATTTTCACATAGCCACACACTGTGTGGGAGACCCAAGTAGAAAAGATGGTAAGTCCTGGTGGACCATCTTATTTAGACGGTGGACGATGAGGACTCTGAGTTCTGAAAGGGGCCTGTGTGTTAGGTCCCTCTGTGTGCTGGAATGAGGGTCCTGGTGCAGGTGAGGGCAGAGGCGATGACAGCCATTGGATTGATTGCCAGTCCTTTCCTTCCTCCTTCCAAACCAGTCCTCGCTGTACCTCCTGATCCCTTTACCACATCCCATTCCATACCCCCGTTTACTCTCGCTGAGCCTCTTATGGGACAGATGCCTTCCCTCCCAGCCTCTCCTTTTTCCCTTATTATTTACACACTGCTCTCAGATTAACCTTCTGGAAACTCAGCTTTATATGACTCCCCACGTTAGTGGCCCTGGAGCACAATTATGAGTATTAAAAAAAACCTTTTTATATAACATTAAGGTCCTACCTTCCATCTACCCTACCCAAATCCTGTCATCCACCATTATCGACACAGCAGGGGAGGCAAGAAAGAATGTCTTTTCCCTTTATTTCTAGTGGAATCCATTTTTTCCCCTTTACACATAAAAACCTATATTGCTATACATTAAAAAATTTTACCCAGTAGAATGTTATTAGCGTTGTATATAACATATATTCATTCTGTTGGAGATACATACATATATTTCTATGCGTCACAGTTCAGTGTAACCGCTCCACAAAGAAAGACAACATAACCCACCATCCTTAATGCTATTTTAACCAAATGTTTTAAATTGTATTTCTTCCAGTTAATGGTGTAAAAAGAAAAGTGGGGAAGTGCATGCATTTTCCTAGAATGAGCCATCAGAGATGGCTCCAATAAATGGACCAAATGAGTTTGCTTGAATGTTCTCATGCACACAGGATTGCGCATTCAAGTAAAGCTGTGTGCATTTATTTGAATATGTAATCAAGGAGCTGAGCACAAGTGGCATCTATTTCCAAGGGTAACGTTCCCGATTTACACATGTGGGTACCTCAGTGTGTTTCTGTATGCGTTTTATGCAAATTTCACAGCTATTGCTATTGTTTATCAGCTTAATTGTTTCTCATGCACAATGCACCATGCACCTGTTCATATTAGCAGTAATGGTGTACCCAGAGGAGAGCTATATTTAAGTTTCTCAAGTTTCCTGGGCCTTTGAGAAAGTTTGGGCTCACCCATTCCTTAATTTTTCGTTCAACAAGTACTTGATTGTTGCTGGGTTACAAAGGTATTTGAGTGAACCGTCTAGGCATTTTATAGTGCCTGTTCCTACCAGTCTCAGTACTGTTTGTTGGGATGAACCTCTTGTAGTCCATGACCCAAAGCCTCTTAGGCCAGTGACATTTGTAGGCAACCATGTGGTTCTTAAGGAATGGAGGTGGAGGCAGGCAAATGCTCATGCTGTCACGTGCATGATGTGGCACAAGAGTACAAATGAGGACCCGTGTGTGTAAATATTTAAAAATTGATTAATCAAACTAAAAAAATGTTTTAAGTGCTATCTGTCTGCCCTATTTCTATCCTCACAATGGCTAAAGGCCAAGTTTGAGTAGAGAACTCTTGGCTTCCTCACAGTTCTGTGCTGGAATGTAGCAGCAATGGGGAGCTAGCCCATAGCCCCTGGTCAAGGCCTGTGGCCTGCTCCCTTCTCTGCTTGTCCTCAGGTGTGTCATGCACCACATGGAGGTTTGCTTTTTCAGAGGCAGACACTGTGGCCCACACATCCAAGCTCTGTCCATGCTGCATAAATACTTGTGCCAGACCGCACGCAGGAACTGAGCAGGCCCTGGAAACAGTTTGGAGACACTTGGGAGGGAAACCGTGGGTTCCCACATACCTGGCAAGGGGCCTAGAAGAGGGAATGTGTGAGCTCTAGCCTTGCTAATGGAACCACTAAGTAGTTCTGACTGGAGGCACACTGCTGGACAGCTTGTGAACATCATTCATTTCCCCTTACTTCTTTTTTTTTTAATGTTTTTATTTATTTTTGGGAGAGACAGACAGAGCATGAGCAGGGGAGGGGTGGAGAGAGAGGGAGACACAGAATATGAAGCAGGCTCCAAGCTCTGTGCTGTCAGCACAGAGCTCAACATGGGGCTTGAACCCACAGACTGTGAGATCATGACCTGAGCTGAAGTTGGACGCTCAACCAACTGAGCCATGCAAGTGCCCCCCCCACCTCTTTTTTTTTTTTTTTTTTACAATGTTTTAATTTACTTTTGGGAGAGACAGAGAGATAGACGATGGGCAGGGGAGGGACAGAGAGAGAGGGAGGCACAGAATCTGAAGCAGTCCCCATACTTCTTAATCACATGAGTACTCATGCTTTTCCTATGGGTGACTCTCTGGTCCTTCTTGGCTTTTTTTCTTTTTTTTTTTTTTTTTTGCACTGCCATACTATGTAGAAGCATGACGATGAGGAGGCTACACAGACAAAGAGGACTGTTACCTTCCTTCCTCCTTGTACCCAACTTCATCTCTATTATGGTGACAGACCTCACGGGAGTGAGCCATGCTAGGAGGGGAGGGGTAGTGTTGGCCTGAGTGCTGTCTATTGGGTTTGCACTAGGACAGAGCTCTTTCAGGATCCAGAAATTTTGATGACTTCTGGCTAATCTGTTGCATTAATTCTGAACAAAGTGTGGGAAGAAGAGAGAGGCAGCAGTAGATGGAAAGATGCTGCTGGAGAAGTACAACTACTGAAGGGTTCGGGGGATTAAAAAAGAGGTACTTTCAGGTGTGTGTTGTTTAAGAATAATATGAATTATTAAGAAAGAAAACTAGTTGACCATGACATTGGTATTGAATAACTGAATGCTAGTAAGAAATGTATGTACCACATGATAGAAAGTTATGTAAGTGCATCTACATAAAAATTTGTATGAGTAGATGACTTGTGTTAGCAGGATGATGATGATGATGATGATGGTGATGGTGATGATTATGGTAGTGGTGATGATGATGGGGATGATGATCATGGGATGGTGGTGATGGTGGTGATGGTAATGTTGGTGATGATGATGATGATATTGTGGTGGTAAAATGATGATGATCATTAGCATTTACTGGATGCTTACTTTGTGCCAGGCGCTCTGTAAGGGTATACATTAAGGCATTTAATCTTTGCAAAACCCTCAAGGCAGATACAATTAGTGACCCTATTTTGCAAATGAAAAGTAAAGCATAGAGCAGTCTAGCAATTTGGACAAGTAATACAGGTTGGGTTTTAGATGTAACTTCAGAGACTGTATATCTCACTACTGCACATAGACACTGAAGTGTCATCATCACTGAATTAGAGTGTCCTTTTTTAAATTTTGTTTTGGTCTATTTTTATTTTTACCTTTTACAGAAATAAAAGAATGGTGACCTCCTTATTAAGCATACTTACCAATTTTCTAGCATATCCATAATAGTACTTTTTTTCCTCTAACAAGTTTAGAGGCACCGTGGTTACTCATCCATTCCTCTCCCACCTCTATAACTCCTTGTGATGCTAATTTTGTCTTTTCTGGGTCTCCATTTCATCCTTGATCCTTACAAGATCTTGGGCTGCATCAGTGATTGAGACCCCTGTGCTCTTCCTAGTGGTTACAGTATATAATCAGACTAATTATTGTAAAAAATAATTTAATTAAAGACAGTGTCTATTTGAGGGAAGATTAGAATCTGGGGCTGAAATTCTGACACAGTGGGAAGAAGGGGAAAAGCATGGCCTTTCTTATTTGGTGTGCCGTTTGAGGAAACTGCCTGACAAAGACAGTTTTGATGTTTCTTCTTCATGAAGCAGATGACAACAATTCTGAAGATCTAGCCGTTCCTCTAATTCTGTTTAATCTTCCTGAAATAGAACGTTTGGGGTGTCATTAGGAAGCTCAGAGTACCTCTACAGGTCACTCTTGCTTATGGAATCAATTGCAGGCATTTGCAACTCTCAGCAAAATATTCCTCAAACTACTTTGTCATGGAGTTTTCCTATTTCCTTTTATTGCTTTTATACATCAACCAAATGAAACTTGTTTCTTCTTATTCATTATGGTCCCATTATTTCCTCACCTTGGAGTACCTCTCTTAGTCCCATACTCACCTTTATATGTCCACATCTTACTTTTACAGTCCAGCTCAAGTCCTGATATTCTCATGAAATATTTCTAACCCCCCAGATGGAATTAACTTCTCCCATCTCTGAATTCTCAGGACATGTGCTTATTTCTTTTATTACAAATGACATTCTCAACTTTGCTAGTCATCAGATCACTGGCATCTCTATATTGACCTCTCGATATAGGACATATATTTAAATCATCTTCATATTTGTTGTGGCACTCAGCATAGCATCTGAACCACATTGGAGTGAACAGATGTTGTCAGATCATATCTGAAACAGATTTAAGTCCTTTTGATATCTCCTTAATAATGAACACATCACAGTGGAGGCTGTAGTGACATCTAGAGACCCCTGTAGAATGAAGGCATTCATTCCTGCATTTGGGAATGTTAGCTCACAGTGCTGGCTCATAGCTGAGCCCCTTCTGAGAAACTACTTCACCCAAGGAATGGACCTTACCTGGAGATACCTGGCATACAATTATTGGTTGAGGTGGAGTTCAAAGACCCTGCCCCCTCACCTCACTTTGGAGACATCTCTGAAGGGCTATCCCTGCTTGGAAGTAACTCATGGGACTAAATGAGGTCTCTTGCAACTAAATTACCATTCAACTTCTCTCTCTGTACAATACTCATGGATATGGTTCCTGAGAGAATTATTCAGTAAGTTTCTTCTATGCAAATCTCCAATTTCCAACTCAGAGTCTGTTTCCTGGAGAACCAAATCTAAGAAACATGTTTCTTCACTGGATTATTTTCTAGAGCTCTCAGACTTTGGCATCATATAGATCTGGCTTTGGAACATGTTTGAATCCTGGCTTTATCACTTATTAGAGATATGAACTTGTATCAGTTAGGATCAGATTCACCTGCATGTAATGAAAACATAAAATCACTTCTGGCTAAATTATATTTAAAGAATCTTTTATTAAAATAATTTTTAAAAATGTTTATTTATTTTTGAGAGATAGAGAGAGACAGCATGAGCAGGGTAGGGCCAGAGAGAGAGGGAGACACAGAATCCGAAGCAGGCTCCAGGTTCTGAGCTGTCAGCACAGAGCTTGACGCGGGGCTCGAACCCACAAACTGTGAGATCATGACCTGAGCCGAAGCCAGCCGCTCAACTGACTGAGCCACCCAGGTGCCCCATAAAGAATCTTTCTCATACAGAAGGTCATGGTGTGAAATAGAATCCTCATGATGTGAATAGGAACCAGTTCTGTGATTCTTCACTCTATAGTGTGATTCTTGTCTTCATGATCCAAAAAGGGCTGCTGGAGTTCCAGCCATTACATGAATTAACAGAATGGAGGAAGCAAGAACAACACATCCCCTCCCATTTAAAGAGACTCTCTCGAAGTTTTATACAACACCTTCGTGTATATCATCAGCTAAAACATATCTCATGGCCATCCCTAAAACTGAAAATGTATCTGAAAAAATGTAATCTTTTAGCCATGTGCATGGTAAAAGTTTTGTTTTCTAGAGAATGCTTTGCTATAAGGATTACAAATAACTATATATTGTCTAGACAGATAATGGTCAATAAACGCTCTAAATCCCTTCTTTTATATCATAGTTTTTTTAAATTTTAGGACACTTAGTATTTTAATAAGGTAGCGTTATATGTAAGTCAGGAGTAGGAGAGGCTAAATATTAAAGTACTATTTGTTAAAGCCTAATGGAGGTTGAGCGACTTTGAGATCACTGAGCCTTCCCTTCTTATGATGTTGTCATAATGGGATTGTGATATGATGGATAGAAAGATACTAATACATATTGGTAAAGAAAACAAGTTCCCTTAATACGGGCAAAGGATATAACTAAGAATGTGCTACTTAGAGTGAGAGAGACAGAAGCAATTAGAACCAGGGAAGCAACTGTCCCTGGTCTCCAGGCCCTCACCAAAGTGTTGCCATCATTTGGGACAAGAATCCTGTCTGGTCTCTTGAGTAGCGCCCTCTACCTTTCTTTGAGCTTTCAGCTTGTTGGTAGACTCCTGACATCTCTGGACTACACTGTAGATTTCCAGCTATTTTCATGCTTGCTAACAAGATGCAACCTCAGCATATTCTCAGAGCACTTACTCAGAGGGCTAGCAAAGGCTAATTTTCCAGGACCAACTTTCCAGGTGTGCCTGTCCCCAGCATTTCCTCCCTCTAGCTCCCTAGACCACATCTGTGAGTTTTGGCAAGCTGAACTGGGAAGGTTATTTACAACAAGAGTTCCTGGCACTCATCTATAGCCTTTTACTCTGATGCTCTGACCTTGGGGGGCATCTGCCCACATTTAACATCAGGCAAAAAAATTATAGATTCTCTTCTTTTGCTCTAGACAGAAGTTTAATTGTTAGGATTGACATACAGTTATTCTTCTGTAAATTGTGGTAAGTTTTATGGCTGTTTATGACCAGTATGTTCATCCCATAGTCATTGTTTCTGAAATCGCTGTACTACATCTCAGCATTCTTTTGATCAAACTGAATTTGTGGCTCTTTATAGCTGCAGAGTCTGGATCTGCTTTACCCCACTCAGGCTCATCTGCATCCTATTTAGTGTTGTCTCTGTTACCTTCTAAGTTATTTTTTGGATAAAGCTTACTTGCATCTTGGAGATGTTTGTAATTCTTCCAAGATAAAATATAGACGTAGTGATCAAAGATCATCATGAGCACTGTCCTCTACTCAGGGCAAAAAGCTTCATTATGAGGTATATTTAGGTCTTTATGGAAAACAATAAAATTGGCTTGGTTCTTGTACAGGAATCAGTGGGGAGTATGGAAAAATCATTTGGCTTTGTCATTGGGGAGCCCTGGTTCTGAGTTCGCCACCTTTTAGCTTTATGATCTTAGGCAAATAAATCTCTTTACATGTACTTCATAGTATTTCTGTAAGGATTTAATGAGATTTAAAAACCCAGTTGCATAGCGTCTGATATAGTAACCAATATTGAAGATGGAATTTTATAACAGTATTACTCATTACTTATAAAAGAGGATTTTCTTCTAATTTAACTTGTTCTTAAAAATAAGATTTTAAATACATGTTAAGTCTAATCAAATCTTTTTGGGTATTGGCTGAAATAATCATGATTTTTTTCCCCCTTTACTTTATTGACATGATTAATTACCCTTAATATTTTTGAGGTAAATCATTCTTAACATTCTTTGGATAAACCCTCTTCAGCTTAGTATAATTATTTTTGGAAAAGATTTTTAGATTTAACTAATGAACACTTTACTAGCTAACATATTATTTAAGGATCTTTTCTACTACATGTATAAATGAAATGGACTTACAATGTTTTTTCCTTGAAGGGTCCTTTTATGACACTGGAATCAAGATTACACTAACCTCATGAATCACTAAATTCTACTCCTGAAACTGATATTACATTAATTAGAATTTAAATAAAGATTTGAGAAAAAAGATTACACTAATCTCATAAAAAGAATTGGGCATCTTTTTCCCCATTTTTTCTGAAATAATTTATGTAAAACAGTAAAGAATCATTCCTTGAAATTTTGGTAGAATTGTCCTGCAAAGCCATAGCCTGGCTTTGGGGAAAGAGACAGAGTCTGTAATACAATTTTAATTTCTTTAATACTTACTGCTGTATAAAACTTCTCTTTGTTTTTCTTAAGTCCATTTATTATTTATTTTGAGAGAGAGAAAGAGTGGGAGAGCATGTGGGAAGGGCAGAGAGAGAGAGAGAGAGAGAGAGAGAGAGAGAAGAGACAGAGAGAATCCCAAGCAGGCTCAGCATTGTTAGCACAGAGCCTGATGTGGGGCTAGAACTCATGAACTGTGTGATCATGACCTTGAGCTGAAATCAAGAGTCAGATGCTCAATGGACTGAGCCACCCAGGCACCCATAAACATTCTCTTTCTTGCACCAATGTTTGTGTTTTGTACATTTCTAGAACTTTTTTACTGTCTGTTTTCAAATTTATTAGTGTAAAGTGTTTATAATAGCTTTTTATCATTTTTAAATAACTGATATTTTTTTTAAATTTTCCTTTCTTAATTAAATTTAATTTAACCATATCCTTCCCCCTTTTCCTCTTGCTTAATCTTACTATAGGTATTCCTGGCTTATTATATTCATCTTTTCAAAGAACTAACATTTAGTTTTGCTAATCTTCTGCTCCTAACTTTATTATTTCCTCCCTCCTTGTTTCTTTTTTTTTGGGGGGGGTGTTATAATTGGTTGTTCTAAGTTGAAATTTTGGAGATGAATACTAGTCATTAAAAAAACTATTTTCAAATTTTCATACATATGTTTTTATATATATTATTATTTTATGTGTTTAATATTGTTTTATATAGCAATACATATTATTTTATATGTAACTTTATATTATTTTACATAATAAAATACATGAAATATATAAAATATGGAATAGTATATAAAATATTGTGTGTGCGTGTGTATGTGTGTGTGTGTGTATTTATTTATTGAGGTAGAGAGGATGCAACAGTGATGTTCCATATGCCTGCACACAGCTTACGCAGTTACAGTCCGGACAATCTCATCTCCTCTCTACCTTGCCCACCACTCTCCCTCTCCAGATCAATTTGCAGCAAACCCTACATCATGGAATTTAACCTATAAATATCCACACAATAATCTCAAAATATACAGACTCTTTTTTTTTAATAGTTTATTGTCAGATTGGTTTCCATACAACACCCAGTGCTCTTCCCCACAAGTGCCATCCTCCATCACCACCACCTTTGTCCCCCCTCCCCCTTCCACCCTTAGTTCGTTTTCAGCATTCAATAGTCTCTCAGGTTTTGCATCCCTCTCTCCCCAACTCTCTTTCCCTCTTCCCCTCCCCCTGGTCCTCCATTAGGTTTCTCCTGTTCTCCTTTTAGACCTATGAGTGCAAACATATGGTATCTGTCCTCTGCCTGACTTATTTCATTTAGCATGACACCCTCGAGTCCATCCACCTTGCTACAAATGGCCAGATTTCATTCTTTCTCATTACCATGTAATACTCCATCTTCTTGATCCATTCACCAGGTGATGGACATTTAGGCTCTTTCCATGATTTGGCTATTGTTGACAGTGCTGCTATGAACATTGGGGTACATGTGCTCCTATGCATCAGCACTTCTGTATCCCTTGGGTAAATCCCTAGCAGTGCTATTGCTGGGTCATAAGGGAGTTCTATGGATAGTTTTTTGAGGAACCTCCACACTGTTTTCCAGAGTGGCTGCACTAGTTTACATTCCCACCAACAGTGTAGGAGGGTGCCCGTCTCTCCACACCCTCTCCAGCATCTGTAGTCTCTCAATTTGTACATTTTAGCCACTCTGACTGGCATGAGGTGGTATCTCAGTGTGGTTTTGATTTGTGTTGCCCTGATGATGAGTGATGTTGAGCATCATTTCATGTGCCTGTAGGTCATCTGGATGTCCTCTTTGGATTACAGACTCTTTTTTGAAATCTAAGCACAATGCCATTATCCTACCTAAAATGTTAAGAACTGAGTGATATCTTTTTTGAACCTTGTATTATATTTTATTATTTCATTTCACTTCAGAAAAGGCATTTAACATGAAATCTATCCTATTAACATATTTATTAGTAACATCTCCATGTGGTTTTGATTTGTATGTCCCTGATGGTTAGTGATATTGAGCATCTTATCCTCTGTTTGGTATAGCAGAAGATTCATCCTAAATTAGTTGTATGTCTTTTTTAGAGATGTCTATTTAAAAGTGCTTTGCCTATTTTAATTGGGTTATTTGTTTTTTGTTTTTTTTTCTATTGAGTTGTAGGAGCTTCCTATATATTTTAGAAATTAACCCCTTTATCAGATATAGAGTTTGCAAATATTTTCTCCCATCCCATGGCTTACTTTTTTCTTGTGTTGATTGTTGCCTTGGCTGCGTGGAAGCTTTTAGGTTTGTTGTAGTCTTATTTGTTCATTTTTCTTTTGTTGCCTATGCTTCTGTTGTTATATCCATGAAATCATTGCCAAGACCAATGTCATGAGATTTTTTTCTCCATGTTTTTTAAGGAGTTTAACAGTTTCAGCTCTTAATCAAAGTCTTTAGTCAATTTTGATTTGATTTTGTGTATGATATAGGATAAGAATACAATTTCATTTTTTCGCATGTGGATATCCAGTTTTCCCAACAGCATTTCTTGAAGACACCACCCTTTCTTCATTGTGTATTTTTGGCACTGCTGTTGGAAGCTCAGTTAAATAAATACAGATGGCTTTATTTCTGGGTTCTCTACTGTGTTCAGTTGATCTATATATCTGTCCTTATAACAGTACCATATTGTTTTAAGTACTGTACTTAAATTGTTTTAAGGACTTTATAATATATTGTGAAATCAGGAAATGTGATGTCTTCAACTTTGTTCTTTCTCAAGGTTGTTTTGGCTATTTGAGGTCCTTTGTAGTTTCATATGAATTTTAGGATTGATTTTCCTATTTCAGAAAAAAATATTGAAATTTTAATAGGTATAGCATCAGAGCTAGAATCTCTTTGGGTAGTTTGGACATTTTCACAATATTAAGTCTTCTAATCTGTGAACATTGGATATCTTTCCATTTATTTGTGTCTAATTTATTTCATCAATGTCTTATAGTTTTTCAATCTAGAAGTCTTTAACCTCTTTGGTTGTTTATTTCTGTGTATTTTGTTATTAGGATGAATTATCCATGAGATTGTTTTCTTAATTTCTTTTTGGATAGTTCATTATTAGAGTATAAAAACTGGTTGCATGGAGCCTGGGTGGCTGAGTCAGTTGAGCATTTGACTTCAGCTCAGGTCATGACCTCATAGTTTGTGGATCTGAGCCAACGTTGGGTCCTGTGCTGAGAGCTCAGAGCCTGGAGCCTGCTTTGGATTCTGTGTCTCCTCTCTCTCTGCCCCACCTCCACCCACACTCCATCTCTCAAAAATCAAATAAATGTTAAAAAAAAAATCACAAAAAACAGAACTGGTTGTTTTCATGTAGATTTGTATCTTGCAATTTTATTAAATTTGTTTGTTAGTTCTAGACGTGCTTTGGTGAAATCTTTAGAGTTTTCTACATATAAGTTCATGTCATTTGTAAACAAGGGTAGTTTTACATCTTCCTTTCCTGTTTGTTTGATTTTATTTTATTTTCTTGCCCAATTTCTGTGGCTAGGAATTCCAATACTGTGAGGAAAAGGAGTGGTGAGAGTGGACATCCTTGTTTTGTTCCTGATCCAAGGGGAAAAGCATTCCATTTTTTACCACTGAGTATCATGTTTACTGTAGGTTTTCATATATACCCTTCCTTATGTTGATGTAATTTCCCTTTTATTCTAAGTTTATTGAAAGTTTTTATCTTGAAAAGATGTTGATCAAATAATTTTTATTTTTTATCAAATAATTTTTCTATTGAGATGATCATGTGATTTTCATACATCATTCTATTAAATGACATATCACTTAGAAAGGATTCTATATTCCTTGTATTCCCAAGAGTAAATCCCTACTTGGTCATGCTATATTATTTTTTTAAAATGCTCTTGAGTTTGATTTGCTACTATTTTGTTGAGGATTTTTGCATCTATGCTCATCAAGGATATTGACCTAGAGTTTTCTTTTCTTGTAGCCTTTTTATGCCTTTGCTAATATGGTAACGCTGATATCATAAAATGAGTTTGAGAGTATCTTTTGCTCTTTAATTTTTTGGAAGCATTTGGGAAAGATTACTGTTAATTCTTCTTTACATGTTTGGTGGAATTCACCAGTGTAGGCATCTGGTCCTGGGCTTTTCTGTCTTGGGAGATATTTGATGACTGATTCAATCTTCTTTCTAATTATAGGTTTGTTTGGATTGTTTGTTTCTTTGTGATCCAGTTTTGGTAGCTTGTATGTTTCTAGGAATTTGCCCATTTTTTCTAGGTTATCAAATTTGTTGACATATAATTATTCACAGTAATCTCTTATGATCCCTTTTATTTCTGTGGCATCAAAACGGAATGATATCTTAATACTAAATTTCTGCACTTGGCTGAGGAATTTTTTTGTACAGTTTATTTTTCTGAATCAGTATTGAAAAATTGTTCCCTACATTGCAATTTGTGAGCTGTCTTTTAAGTTAGTTTTGATCTATACATTCCTCTTCCATTTTTTTCTTACTATATACTTGTTGAAGAAATTGAGTAGTCCCTATGCTTTATGTTGCCTTGTAAGTTAATTTGCTTCACTTTTGCTTTCAAATTGTGGGCATTAGTCTTTAAATTTAATTTTGCTTTTAATTATGAAAATGAATAGTTGCAAAGAGTCAATTCTATAAAACAAGATATATAAAGATAATTTAAATTTCTATCCCTGTCCTTTCTACCTTATTAGATTTCCCTTCTTACACTTAAGCATTTAAAAAATGTTCTTGTTTCATCTTTCTATTTACATATATATTTATAAGCACTCTCTAGCTTTTGCTGATTACACCCATGTGGTGTTATTTAATATGACTCTCTGTGCCCTTCAATTCCTGTAAATTGGTAGATTATTTAGGGTGTGCATTCTCAACAGGGGTGATATCAGCCTTAAAAGGGTGAAAATTGGCTCTTTGTGAGGTAAGACATATCTTACTTTTTAGTTATCTCCCCCCAACGTTAATACATTGCTTTCATAATCACTAACATCAGCATCAGGATGTGTATTGTTTTAGCTGTTACCTCCTGCCTTTTTTAGGTATTACAAATAAACAAAGTTAAGTAAAAACCAAAGAGGAAACCCCATAATCACTAACATCAACATGTCGAATTTCCTATATGGTTTCCTTTTTATTTTCTAAAGAAATATTCTATTTAGTTTTTTCAAATATATAAATTTTAAGCTCCATTTTGTTTTTATTTTTCAATTTTATTACATTATGATCAGTATATATAGTCTACATAATATTAATACTTTGGCTTTTATTAGTGATTTCTTTTGTTTTCTTAACATATGGTCGATTTTTGTAAATGTTCCAGGAGCGTCTTTGTTTATTTATCTTAGAGAGAGAGAGAGAGACAGAGAGAGAGAGAGAGAGAGGGAGACACAGAATCTGAAGCAGGCTCCAAGTTCTGAGATGTCAGCACAGAGCCTGATGTGGGGCTGGAACCCATGAACTGTGAGATCATGACCTGAATTGAAGTCGGACGCTTAACCAACTGAGCCACCCAGGCGCCCCAAAAAGGTGTTCTTGATAACAAGAAAGGAATATGATCAATGTGGAGAAAAGATCAAATTAATTTGCAGGCCCCTTACAGGATAGGTAATTGGGACATGAATTAATTAGATCCATCTTAAATGGAAGAGAAAATCTTATTAAGCCAAGTTTTAAAAACATTAGGTTAGGCTGTTATTATTATTATTTTTAAGTATAGAGTCACTGATTGGATTACTCTAACTTAAAAAAAAAAGTATTAAAGCTGGCTTCTTGTAAAATGCCTTAAAATAAGTCAGATAGGCACATGTAGTGGAAAGAATACAAGCTATACAAAATTAGATCTGAATTTCAATCTTCACAACACCACTTACTGTTTATCATTGGACAATGAATTTGAATTCTCTGCATGTCAGTGTTCTCATCTGTGTAATTGAGTAACTACTACAATGGGTGATGGAAAGGTCAAAAGTGAATGTATTCAAAAGCTCTTAGTATGGTGGTAGACGTGGACTATCTAAGGACAACAGTTCATATTTGGTGAGGGCTGTATCATGTGTTTACTTGTTTATTTTTCTTATTGACTCTAAGGATCCTATTATCACTCCATTACACAGATAAGGAAACTGAGGCACAGTTAAGTAATTTACTCAAGGTCACAGAGCCAGTAAGTGGTAGTATTAGGATTTGAACCCAGTGTGGTCTGGATTGGAAGCCCATATCCTTAACTACTATACAATACTTCTTGCTAGGGATAAATGTTAACTTTCTCTCCTTCTCTCTTTTACCTACAAACTATAAAATTCAAAAAGTAGATTAGGGACCATGTCTTATCTTTTTAATATTAATTGTAGTTTCTAACATAGTGTTTGTCTATTAACTAACACATAGTAATAAACTAGGGTGGCAAGAAAGCAGGGCAAGAGAGAGATCAGGTGAGAGGCTGATCTTGAGGTCTTTGTCTTTCTTGTTGGGGACAGAGGGTCTAGGATCTGAATTTGCTTTCTAATAGTCACTGCCTTTAAACATGTATGGTTTGGCTTATAGGAAACCTTGGCACATTTTTAAATAGTGAAGGAATAGCTTCCTTTTATTAATGTGGAGCTGGATGAAGAGAGCTTAACTTTCTGCCTTCCAATAATACCATGTATTCATCTAGTAGAAATATGGATTGGCTAGTTTTTAATTAGTCTTCACTGATTGGGGAGCGTTAACACAGTGGTTAATGTTGCATATTGTCCCTTGACACTTTCTTTTTGGATTGATTCTCAGACTTGTTGAAAATATGAGACCATTGTTTTTATTTTATCATTTTCATTTCCAGAGCACATTTTCTCATTTCTTTCAGAAGCTTTAATTTTAAAGTGTTTTGAGTCAGTTTAATAAGAACCTAAACTAAATTGCACTTGTACATGAGCTGTGGAGTTTCAACTAGATGGGGGCAATGTGTCAATTTAAAATAAAATGTTAGACTTTTCGTAAAGCCCACAATATTTGGTGACCTTCGTCCTCTGGAGAGATTAGATCTCCCCAACTGATACATTTGTGGTTGGCACCGGGAAAATGACTGCTTTTGGAAATGAATCTTTTCTGATAATTTTTCCCCAGTTATTTCTACACAGCCTTACAGTCTCAGACCCTATGTTATTGACATTACATAAGTTTCCCCCAAAGACAGAATGAACAATGAAGATTTTATTTACTTGGTTATTACTCTGATGACCATGGTTAGGAAGACTTACATGAGGATAGAGATAGGTTCTAAAATATTGATTCTTGTAAGTCATCACTAGCAGTAATTTAAGTATTCTGGGGTTCCTGGTAGTTTGGTTTTATAATACAAGCCTTCCAGGTGAGAAGGCAAGAAGAAATGAGGGTCCAGAGCACCAGGGTGGCTCAATTGGTTAAGCATCTGAGTTTGGCTCAGGTCATGATGTCAAGGGTCATGGGTTTGAGCCCTGCATCTGGCTCCATGCTTTGGATGCAGAGCCTGCCTGGGATTCTTGCTGTCTCTTCTCTCTCTGCCCTTCCCACCTCGTGCTTTCTCTCTCAAAACAAACACACAAACTTAAAATAAGAAATAAGGGCCTTCTCAGATTTATTCTGTTCACTTAACTAATATTACAGTGATCAAAATAGACAAGAGAGATAGTGAAAAACAAAACAAAAACAAAGACCTTGGCTCTTCTGAACTAAGAACTGCTACCAATTTCTACTCTTAAGTCCCCCAAATAAAATGGCACTAATGTTGTTAATTATGTACATGGATATGTTTGCTTTGTGTTTAGGCAAACAAAATGTTTTTGCCCATAGCACAAATTAATGAAATGGCTTCCTGATGAGCAGAAGAAAAAACAAAAGAGTGTAGGGATTTCAGAGGATCACAAGACACTGCTCAGGCATTGAGCAGAAGTGGTAGGTGCAATGAAGACAGAAGCAGGTGTAAGCTGAAGTATATTGGCTAGCTATTTACAAATGTCTTCCATTTATAAATTAGCTTGACATCAGACATGCATGATCTGACTTACTAAGTAAAGTCATAGTATCTTCTATGGGAATCAGATAAAATCACCTCAAATGAAAATTTTAAAAAATGAGGGGCATTAATTGATAAAATATATCAATTTTTAATCAAAATGCATAAACAGGAATAGGAGTTAAATTACTAGTGTTGGACAGCGAATTAATGACAATATGTAGCGACAGTGGTGTAAAAGAGGCAGTGTAGGACAGTGGAAATGATATTGGTTTAAAGTATGCTACTCTGGGTCCAACTCATATTCTTTCTCTCTTTATCTTTCTCTCTTTGCTCTAAATCTTTGGAGAAGTTCCTTAATATATCTGAGTCTATGTTTCCTCATGTTAAAAATGTGAATATAATAATACACATGATACTAATATCTGTCATATAGGGTGATTTAGATATATATTAGATGAGCTATTATATGAGAGTCTTTGTATTAATTATCTTTAATAAATATCAGTTCTTATTTTTCTCCTTTCCACTAGTTAGAATACATAGCATTTGGTAATGGGTAGATTCATTAAAAAACTTTTTTTTAATGTTTCTTATTTATTTTTGAGAGACAGAGAGAGACAGCGTGAACAGGGGAGGGTCAGAGAGAGAGGGAGATACAGAATCCGAAGCAGGCTCCAGGATCTGAGCTAGCTGTCAGCACAGAGCCTGATGCGGGGCTCGAACCCACGAACCATGAGATCATGACCTGAGCCGAAGCCGGATGCTTAACTGACTGACCCCCCCAGGCACCCTGGTAGATTCATTTTGTAATGAAAATGGTGTATTGATAAGGGTAGAACCTCAATCATGATCTTGCCTATGCTATAATTAGAAATCACATCTGAGAAAAAACAATAAATTATGATGAATCTTCTTAGTGCTATCATTGGTTTTAGCATAATTGCTCATTAAGCCTTTAAAATTATTAGACCTTGTTAATTAAAAAGCCTTTTCTGAAGTGCAATGAGGATGCTTACTCATGTCAAACGATTTACGGTGAGATCCTTTCTAATTAGAGATGGTACAGCTTCATTTGCATAGTTGGGATCCTTAGCTCACTATGCAGCCAGCGTTCACTGTGTCCTGAAGTGGCTCCCGCGTATCACTGAGAATTAAGCATGCTTTTGGAACCGGTATTGGAATTGGAAAGAGAACAATGTCAGGCTAGCTTTATATGAAATCTTAGCTATAAGCAAGATTAGCGTTGAAATATAGCATAGGTCAGAATCAAGCATTTTTGATTTTGCAATCGGGGCATTATGTTATCTTCCCGCTTAGAGAGAGAAGAGGGTGCATAAGAGAACTAGTGTTTAGTTAAGACAAATGCTGTATTAAGTACCATGTTAAGTAATTTTCTATTTTTCAATGTAAAAACCATAGCAGCTGATCTCTTAGCAATTTATCTGTTTCTATTATTCAGTGATGCTTTTAAGAGACTTTATAGCCTCATTTATAATTTTTAATGAAAACTGCCATGGTAAATGGGGCAGTACACACACTGACTATTGAGAACCTCTTGTCTGTCAGGGGCTATGAATCACAGAGTGGGGAAGGATATCAAACTTGGATTAAATAAAAATATAAACCATTTTTTGTTTTATATAGGGAATGTGTAAAAAGCAAAAATCAGTTTCTAGTATAGTAAATGTTAACATACTATTTATCAAATTGCAGAAAATGATATTTTTAGGATAATGTATATCAAAATACATAAATATATGTTTCTCTTATTCAATATGTAACTTTCTAGAAAATACATTTCTTCTATCATATAGAGATGAGTCAATACCAGAAAAAGCCTAACTATTTGGGAAAAATGAGAGATTTTATCAGGCAAAGAAGATGTGGTCTGAACCTGAGGGTATGAATAGTTACAAGGTATTTAAATCCAAATATATGTTATAAACAATGCGTTACTTTATTATATGCCTTCTGATGTATATACCAAAGGATCACAGAATCATTTTGTAGTTTTACTGACAAGGGTAGTGATCTTAATGTAGTAATGAAGAAATGATTAGACAAACCATTTGAACATCAATTTAAAAATAACTGTTCTACTGGATCCATTCATCATGTGATGGACATTTAGGCTCTTTCCATGTTTTGGCTATTGTTGACAGTGCTGCTATGAACATTGGGGTACATGTGCCCCTATGCATCAGCACTTCTGTATCCCTTGGGTAAATTCCCAGCAGTGCTACTGCTGGGTCATAGGGGAGTTCTACTGATAGTTTTTTGAGGAACCTCCATACTGTTTTATGGAAACCAATTTGACAATAAACTATTAAAAATAAAATAAAATGAAATGAAAACTAACCTGTTCTAGTCTTTTGAAAAACAAGGAAAGACTTTTCCAGAATAAGAAAACAATATGACAGGTTCTATTTTTGCCTATGAGGAGTAAAGGAACTGGATTTAATTGTCTGTCTTAAACAATTAGAAAACTTGATAGAATCTGTAAACCAACTATTTTCAGACATTAAACAACAGAACTCATTGGATCATGATCCCTGAAGGGAAACAAATGAGTTGAACCTGAGGACCTCGCTGGTTTTTTGCCCGGTGGCACATCCCCAAATAGATCACAGAGAGAGTATTTCCAAGTATTTTGTAATGGTCTGCAGGGTTGAGATGGAGATCAGAGGTCAGGGACTTTGAATCAGCTGGAAGTTGCAGAGTAGAATTCTAGAAAGGAGGAAATTACACAGGAAAAGAGCTCCACAAATCTGAAAATGGATTTCTATAACTTTTGCTGAATATGGAGAAATGAGTCACTCAGATGAAAGTTTAAGAATTTAGAAAATTGAGTAACAGAAATTGTGAGCTGAATAGTACCCAGAACTCATGCAGGAATGGCAATCACTAGATTTTTCCACCAGCCAGGGTAAAAAGTCCTTGTTGACTACAGACCCCCAGATAGGCCCTGCTTTGATTGTGGGGATAATCTATCCCTAAAGAATACTCAAGAACTACCTTCACAGGTTAAAACAATCCTTGAGCCCTTTAGACTAAACTACAAATAACTTTATTGCTCATTAGAAAAGCCCAAACTCTTTCAACAAAAACAACACAATCCGTGAACTAGTAACATAAAATTTATTGTCTAGCATCTGATGAAAATATCACTGGACACATTAAAAGGAGGGAAAAATTACTTCCATCAGGAGAAAAGTCAGTTAGTTAATAGGAACAGATTCCGAAATAATGCATACATTAGAATTAGCAGCATGCGTATTAAAACAGAAATTATAAACATTTTCAAGAATTTAAAAGGAAACATGAATACAGCAAGGATAGTAAAGGTGCCTTCTTAATTCATTTCCTTGCATAAACCACATGTCACATAAACTACGACGGTTGGGTTTATCTCCAGTGCGTATTACCAAATGATCTTGATCTTTGAGCTGGTCCAGGCTGTTAAACACACCGCTACAGACCTCATTGATAAAACATCTTTCTTCCCTTTTTCTGTCTCCACTCCAGTTTGGCACACAGTCAGGTCACATTTGAGTGTGCCATTTCTAGCAGATCACTCATGACCATTTGGACATTCAAAAGGTGTTTCACTTGTGTGTTTTCAAACATGTTCTTTAAAATGTCTAAAGTGGTCACACTGTTTCTCAGAGTATTGACATATGTGAAAATTTCCTCCAGTTCTTTGCTGCTTACTGACTCCAGCTTCTTTGAGGTATTAGCAGTTGGGGTGCTGTCTCCACGTACTTTCCTGAAGATACCTTTTATTGCATATTTCACACTTGAGGTGCTGAGTGGAGTGTGGTTTTAATGCTCCTTAAAATGATAAAATGATTTAAATAAAGGGTCACATTTCTCCCACGGGAACAAATCCTTCACATGTGACAGCTGAAGTTCCACAATTTCAATACCTTCTACCTGTTTGCTTGTGGGGTCAGATGTACAACCATCTTCTTTAATCTGCCCTTTTCTATCACCTTGATGGTACTTGCTGGCGCTATCTGCCAACAGGGCTAGGGCGAATCATCGGAAGAGCCTGTGCCCTGATGTACTTTACAGACTGCTTGGCAGAAGCCACTTCCTCCAACATTCCGGTGCCTTCATGTTCCACCTTGATTGTGCCTTTGGCAACCTCTGCCTCAGTTTCAATAGGTTCTTACTCTGCAGATGGCAATGCCTCAGTGATAACATTTGAAGTTTCTGCAATCTTTTTCTTTTTTTCTTGCCTCACTTTTTCCTGTGGTATTTTCCTCTAGTGGAGCTGAGGTTTCTTTTTCCTGACTTCAAGGGCATTGGTAGCTTCTAGCATTTGTAGAAACTCTGCTGCTTTCCATACATCATTGACCTCTTCTCCTTGTATCATCAATTTTGCTGCATACATGAACTCAACTAAAAGATGGAAGGCCATTTTACTAACACCTTCTCCCTCCACCAAAGGTTCCTGAGTAAACTCCTGAAAGAATTTGTATAAAACCTTAGTGCAAGCAGCCAAAACGGCCTTGTGGGCCTTAAAGTTGTGTCTGTCAACAATCAGGATGATGTCAGTAAACCAATCTTGCTCTCGCTGCTCATTCAGTTGGTCCAGGATCATTTTATGATGTTCTGGAAACTTCTGAAGGCATTACATCATCTCTTGGGCCTCCATGGCCATCTGGTTGTTCTAGCTCTTAATCTGCCCTCTCTCCTCTTGGGTCCTCAGAGCTTCTTCCCTGCTCTCTCTTCTCTGTGCAAAACTCAACTCACCGTGCTCCCTACCCCTACACAGCTCCTCGCCATCCATCTCCTCCTGAGTGCCCAGGCCCTGCTTCTGTTGGTGCAGCTGGGGCTGAAAATATCTTTTAAAAAATAATAGCCAAGTATTTTTTTCAGAGGTGAGAGAATTAAATTCCAGAAAAATTACACCAAAAGTTGTTAAAGAAAATTTTTAATGCAAAAAATTTTATAACAGGTGAACTTGGAATTATGGAAGGAAAAGAATCAGAAATAGTAATCTCTTGGTAAATACATTTTCCTCTATTTGTTATCTTTACAGCAAGTATAATTCAATGCACTGTTAGCTTCACAACATATGTAGAAATAAATTTCATTATAGCAATAACACAGAGAATAAGATCCTATATTAAATGGAAAAATATTTATAAATATAAATGTTTATATATTCCAAGTACAAGCAGAGATTGTTAGATTGCAGAAAAAAAGAATACCTAGCTTAAATAGCATATTTATAAATAGGAGGCACCTGGTGGCTCAGTGGGTCAAGTGTTCGATTCTTGATTTCAGCTCAGGTCATAATTTCAGGGTGGTAAGATCAAGCCCTAGGTCAGACTCTGCTCTGAGCATGGAGCCTGCTTAGGATTCTCTCTCTCTCTCTCTCTCTCTCTCTCTCTCTCCCTCCCTCCCTCCCTCTTTCCCTCTCTCTCCTTGTTTCTCTCTCTCTCTCTCCCCCCACCTCCCACAGTCAAAAAAATATATAGATGGGGTGCCTGGATGGCTCTGATTTCAGCTCAGGTCATTATCTCACAGTTCATAGGTTCAGGCCCCATGTTGGGCTCTGTGCTGACAGCTTAGAGCCTGGAGCCTGCTTCAGATTCTGTGTCTCCCTCTCACTCTGCCCCTCCCTGACTCATGCTCTGTTTCTCTCTCAAAAACAAACTTAAAAAATTAAAAAAAAATACTAATTATAAAACAGCCACTTCAGATAGCTGTGAAATTAGGTGATTAACTAGTTGTTACTTAGCTTTCTAATTTCTGTATAAGTCTAATTACATGAAATAGAAGTTGGGGTTTTGATTTTTTACTTTGCTTTTCTGTTTGGAGGGTCATTGTAACTACTGTATTGTAAATGATGGAAAATAAGTGCATATGTTAAAAAAATAAATTGTGTTATATTCAAAAAAATAAAAAAAATAAAACAGGCACAGTAGATACATTAATTTCCAACTATGTAAACTTTAGAATATATTACAAGAGATAGAGATGTTTTATAATGATAAAAATGTCAACTGATAAAAAAAATTACCACACTAAATAGTATGAACTGAATTACAGGTTTCACAACATATGCAGAAAAACCATCAGATAAAGTGAAAAGAAATCTAGATAAATTTGTGATTATATTTAAAGGCAGCAATGATCCTTTTTAATAACTGATAGAACCAGTAGAAAGACAACCAGTAGGAAAATGGAGGACCCGGACAGGACAATCAGTAGAAAGACAACCAGTAGGAAAATGGAGGACCCGGACAGGACAATCAGTACACTCCCCCTAAGTGACAGTTACATAGAATGCTCTACCAACAACTGCACTGCAAAATCCTTTCAGATCGACACAGAACATTCACCAAGATAGAACATATCCTGCTTTATTAAATAAGTCTCATTAAATTTAAAAAGATAGAGATCACACAGATTATATTCTCTGACCACAAAAAAACAAAGCACTAAATAGCAGAGGAAGACCTGTGTAACACGAAATATATAAAAATCAGAGCGTACATAGCCAAGTAACCCATAGGTCACAAAAGAAATCACAAGAAAAATGAGAAATATTTCATACTGAATGAAAATGAAAACACAAATATCAGAATTCCTAGGATGCAGCTAAAATTATGCTGTATGGAAATTCATGTCTTTAAATGTATTTATTAGAAAAAATGGTCCAAAATCCATCATCTGCACTTTCCCCATAGGGAATTCAGAAAATTATATTGTTAGTATAATCCACCATATTAGCCATCTAAAGAAAAACCACATGCTGATATCAGTTGCTGAAGGAATATAACTTGACAAAATTCAACATCATTTCATAATAATTTTCAGCATACTAGGAATAGAAGGGAACTTCCTCAGTCTGATAAAAAGCTCCTAAGAAAAACCCATAACTGACATCATACGTAATGGTAACATACTCGCACTTTCCTGCAGGTGGATGTCCACCCTTGCCACGCTTCTTCAACATCCTCCTAGAAGTCCTGCCCAGCAAAACAAGGACAAACACAAAAACAGACAAACACACAAACAAAACCCCAGTCCAGGTTGGAAAATAAATAAACAAAACTGTCCTTATTCACAGACAAGATGATTATTTATGTAGGATATCCCGAAGAATCTATAAAAATATTCTTAGAACAAGTGAGTTTAGTAATAGTTTAGGATACAAAGTGAATACATTAAAAATTGTATAACCAAAACTTGCCAAGGATGCCATGTACAATAGTTATTTTAAAAAGATAAAAGAAGGAACTGTTTGCTAAAAACTACAAAATAGTGATGAAAGAAATAAAAGATCTAAGGACCTGAAGAGACATACCATGTAAATGGATTGGAAGTTTCAAGATATATGTCACATCTCTCCAAATTGATCTTTCATTATTAGTATCATCTCATAGATTTATGATCTATCTAGATGATCCCAACATTTTATGAAAAAGAAATAGCCAAATCTATTTTTAAAAGTTGGAGAAATCACAGTACTCAAAAATTTTTATTTTTTTATATATTAAAAATTTTTAATGTTTATTTTTGATAGAGTATGATGGGGGAGGGGCAGAGAGAATGGGCGGGTGGTGGGGAGGGGGGATAGAGAATCCAAAGTGGGCTCCACCCTGACAGCGGTGTGAATTCAAACTCAAACTGTGAAATCATGACCTCAGTTGAAGTCAGATGCTCAACTGACTGGGCCATCCAAGAGCCCCCATAGTACTCAATATTAAGTCTTTAAAAATTTTTTTATGTGTATTTATTTCTGAGAGAGAGAGAGAGAGAGAGTCAAAAGCAGGCTCCAGGTTCTGAGCTGTCAGCACAGCACAGAGCCCCACCAGGGGCTCGAACTCATGAACCGTCATCATGAGATGATGACCTGAGCTGAAGACAGACACTCAACCAACTGAGCCACCCAGGCATCCCCAAAGTATTCGATATTAAATATTAATATAAAACTACAGCAATCAAGACAGGGTGATATTGATAATGGGGCAGACACATAGGTCAGTGGAACAGAAGAGTTAAGAAATAGATCCACAGAAATATGACTCGTTGGGATTTTTGTTCTGTTTTTGTTTTGACAATGATACAAAGACTCTTCAATGGAGAAAGAATAGTTGTTTTCAACAAATGGTATTGGAACAACTGGATACTCATAAGAAAAAAAAGAGGGATCTTTGACCTGTACCTCAGGTATTACACAAAAATTAACTTAAAATGGACCATGGAACTAAACATGCAATGTAAAACTATAGTGGCTTTATTTTTATTTGTTTTTTATTTTAATTCCAGAAGAAAATATAGGAGAAAATCTTTGTGACAAAGATTCTTTGGGCAAAGAATTCTTAGATATGGGACCAAAAGCACAATCCATAAAAGACAAAAAATTGCTGAATTGAATTTCATTAAAATTAAACTATTTTTTCTCTGGGAAATACGTTATTAAGAACATAAAAAAAATCAAGCTACATACTGCGAGAAAATATTTGTGAATCACCTGCCCAGAAAGGGACTTGGATCTAAAATATATAAAGAGTCTCAAAACCCAGAAATAAGAAGGTAACACACAATTAAAGAAAATAGTCTAAAGACTTGAAAAGACCTTCACCCTACAGAGGATATATGGATGGCATTAAACTTTTTAAAGATATGGCTTAACTTCACTAGTCAGGGAAATGCAAACACCAAATTTGGTAGCTCAAAGTGGGATACAGCTACACAAATAAAATATGTGGAATTGATCTGGGATCAGGAAATGGGCAGCAAGGAAACTCACTGAAGTACCAAAAGATGGATGCCTGTGTTCTTCAGTGGAACATTATTTGATAAAAATGTTGTGATAACATAGCAGATAATATGCCTGATGTACACGTGGTTTTAAGTGCACAGGTTAGGAAACAGGATGTTACTTATGCACCTTGGTTCTTTTTAGCTTCCTTTGGCCAAGGTTCTACTGGAAAGAAAGGATCTTAGAAAAGAACCAGGAAGTTTGCCAGTAGGGATGGAAGAGAACAGAAGCAATGTAGAAACTCTAGGACTTGGATGGTTGAAAGGTGAAGCTGTGTTTTTTTTCTCCAACTAGTTAAAAAAGAGGAGAAACAGAAGTGCCTTAAGCAATAAGGGATCATTGGGGTTCAGCCTTGGGACAAAGACCAGATCAGGAGTGTGCCAAGTTATCTATTGTTAAAACATCTACATGGACTGAGTGTACTGCAGGGGGCAGTATATTCCTATAGTTTTATAAAATCAGTTTATGGACAAAGATTAAGGGATTGGTCTAGGAGAATCCTGATAAACTAAAACTACCGTTATGAATGTAGAAAGATGTTTATTACAGAAATAATGGTGGTGTGATTACTGGTACATGAAGCTGATTATGACAGTAATAAAAAGTCTTTAAATGACCCTTGCTGCCAATAGAGTTGCCAGCCTGGATTAAAAGCAAGTGTGACTCCCAAAGTTATTTCTGGCAGTAGGTAGACTGAGAAAGCTGCCCAGCCCTAAGGACCTACATATTCTCCCACCCTTTCTTCATATGTGGCCAAGGAGGGGTATTGGAAAAAGGAGCGTCTCCTAGGAATAACCAAGGACTATGAGGAACCATCAGTTGTGGAGCTAATCCCAAATAGCAAAACTGGGCCTTAAATAAGAATATGTCTATTCTCCAAGATACAGGTTTATCAAAACATTAGTCTGATAAGGTTTCAGCATCGCTATTAGCCAATGACTGCTCTGCCTTCCAGTTATTCTCTTTGTTAAATAGAAACATCTGTCATCATTATCCTGTCCCCATCCCACCATTGTATGTTGAATGTGTGTGGGGAAGATGGTTTTTATTTTGTTGATGTTTATGGGTGTCTGAGTCAAGAGGGCTTAAATCTGATATAGAGACTAGAACAAGTTCATGGATTTCCAGCCTGGTAGGAAAAACATTTAGAGTCTCATTCATTTTGTGTGAATAAAAGAGGTGTGCAAGTATTTGTGACCAGAAAGGTGATTGTGCTATACTGAATCATTTGGACAGAGAAAATATGTGTTGTCTTCTTTGAAGACATTGGGCTTGGTCATGTGACTTGCGTTGGCCATTGGTGTATGAGTTGATGATACTTATGTTAATACTTGCTTCCTGGACCTACCTTATTCTTTCTCTTTGAAGAGCAGCAGGTTTCAGACAGGGCCTCTTTCAGGTTGGGTCCTCAAATGAGAAAATTTGTAGCAGTTGACCTATAGTCAATGACATATAATGCAAACAAAGAACAAATTGTTCCCATAGCACATTGATACTTTGAGGTTGTTTGTTATGACTCTAAACTAGTGAAAACTGACTAATGTCCTTTCTTAATTAATGATGCCATCATACACCAGATCTTGCAAGCAAGAAATCTCTTATTTCACTTGACGCCTTTCTCTTTCTTACAATTCCCTCACCTATGCTTCAAATCCATTCAATATAGTTTTAGTTTCTCTAAAACATTAGAGTCCAATTCATTCTCTACTCTCCATACTGGTAACAGTAATATTTATTCTGGCCAATATGTGAAAAGGTAAACTTTTGCCCTCAACATTAAGTATAATTCCCTGGATTGGCTTATGCTATTTCTTTCTCTTCCTCCTTAGCTCTCCAATCTGAACTCTTACCTCTCCCTCATGGTCTCCCAAGTTCTACCATATTTTATCAAGTGCATACTTCTTTTATTTCTTTTATGCTTTCTGCTTTGAACACCTCCACTGATTCCAAATGTCATCCCATCCCACTATGTGTGATTAACTCATTTACTTATTTTCTCCCCTCTTAGATATCATTTGTTCTGGCCCCCCCTTCCTTGACTTACTAATGCTTGGTTTTCTGCTCTCCTCTGATGTGGAATTATCTCTGTATGCTTACTTCATTTTCATGGTAATACCCATAATAATGTACCATAAAAATGTACTATAGTGTACTGAGTTTTCTCCCTCCCTTCCCTTTTTTTTATATAGAGAGGGAGAGGGGCAAAGAGAATGTGAGAGAGAGAATCCCAAGCAGGCTCTGCACTGTCAGAAGAGCCCCACATGGGGTCTGAACTCACAAACCATGAGATCATGACCTTAGCCAGAACCAAGAGTAGGAAGCTTTACTGGCTGAGCCACCCAGGTGCCCCAATGCACCTTCCTACTTCCTTCCTTCCTTCCTTCCTTCCTTCTTTCTTTCTTTCTTTCTTTCTTTCTTTCTTTCTTTCTTTCTTTCTTTCTTTCTTTCTTTCTTTTTGAGAGAGAAAGAGACAGTGTGAGCAGGGGAGGGTCAGAGAGAGAGAGGGAGACACAGAGTCAGAAGACAGCTCCAGGCTCTGAGCTAGCTGTCAGCACAAAGCCCAACACGGGGCTCGAACCCAGGAACTGTGAGATCAGGACCTGAGCCAAAGTCGGCCAACTGAGCCATCCAGGTGCCCCTGTACTCAGTTTTCTGACTCTCTCTACTCTTGACTATATAAACCCGTTGGTCTCAAAGAGTTTTATTTGCCAACACACAATAGGAGTTGGCTTCCTAAGTATTTGCAAGATGAACACATTATCAGGTTGAATTCTATTAGAGAAAGATACCCGAGACAGAATGAATTAAACCCTTACCTTTTGTATATTTTTAGAATTTTAATTTCATCATCAATGTGTGAATTATTTGTGAATCTTCTGAAACAAAAATTTCAATCTAGGCTGACTTTACACTAGCAGCTAGCAATGCTCAGGTGAAATTTTTTCCTGCTGTCATTGTGGATTTAGATATCATAGAGATGAACAGGCCTTAAAAATTTTTTTAATGTTTTTTATTTATTTTTGAGAGACAGAGAAACAGTGCTAGCAGGGGAGGGTCAGAGAGAGAGGGAGACACAGAATCCAAAGCAGACTCCAGACTCTGAGCTAGCTGTCAGCACAGCCTGACACGGGGCTCAAACCCACAATCATGAGATCATGACCCGAGCCGACGCCAGACGCTCAACCGACTGAGCCCCCCAGGCACCCCTGAACAGGCCTTTTAAAGATGACAGAGTATAAAAGTCTCATTTTTCAGATGAGGAAACTGCTAACACAGTTAGTGGATAAAATGAGGCAAAAATGCTTTGTACTAAATACTATACTTTTAAAATATCACATTGTTAAATGCAAAATTAGTTTGTATCAGGTGAATTCCAAAATCATATTAATCAAATTGGTGTTAAATGAACCTTATTTCCTCTACTTTTGCAATAACTAATGATGCCTCTTACTACTTGTGTGGTATTTATAATTTATGGAACGCTTTTAGGCACAAGTTTGCACAATGACCTTTGTAATAGGTAAGGATTGTTATAGATAAGAAAATTTAGGCTCAAAGAGAAATCATAGAATGTTAGTAAGTAATGATGAAGGAAAACTCTCTCAGGTTGTTTTATACTTAATTCCAGGCTCCTTTTGCTATATTCCTACGTACCTCTATAATCAAGAATTGACTCTTTGATAAAAGTTGTATAAAAATGTATATCAGAGCCCATTGCTTAAATGGTTCATGATGTAAATTTTGAGATCTCTGTTAACAGAGTTGCTTTTTAAAAAATTTTTTAACATTTATTTATTTTTGAGAGACGGAGACAGAGCATGAGCAGGGGAGGGGCAGAGAAAGAGAGAGACACAGAAACTGAAGCAGGCTCCAGGCTCTGGGATGTCAGCACAGAGCCTGATGTGGGGCTTGAACCCACAAACCATGAGATCATGACCTGAGCTGAAGTCACACTCAACCGCCTGAGCCACCCAGGCACCCCAACAGTGTAGCTTATTAAGGCAGTGAATTAGAAGTTCTAATGGTTCTCTCAAATCAAATTTGTTGTACCGGTTTAGGGACCATATTTGCCTTACTTACATAGGGTGAAATGCGGGACTTTGAAAAAGTGTTTATTTGTTTTGAGAGAGACAGACAGAGAGAGCGCGCACGCGAGTGAGCACAAGCAGGCGAGGGGCAGCAAGAGAGAGTGACACAGAATCCAAAGCAGTTTCCAGGCTCTGTCAGTACGGAGCTCCATGTGGGGCTCAAACTCACGAACTATGAGATCATGACCTGAGCCAAAGTCAGACACTTAACCAACTGAGCCACTGAAATGCCCCTGAAACTCAAGACTTTTTAATAAGATCGCTGGATCAAATAAATTATATTTAACACTGCTGTTTTTTGCTTTATACTTTTAAGGTATTCGGGAAATATACATTCTCTGTTCTGTATTCTACCTCTACCTTCTAAATAATTACTTATATGGAATAAAAAATGATTTGAATGTTCCTCATACTCTTGCCGGTGCTGATCACGTACATAGTATGTTGCTAGACACTTAGCATTTCATTTTTGATTTGAGTGCCTGTACACCTCTCTCTTTCTCTCTCTCTCTCTCTCTCTCTCTCTCTGACACACACACACACACACACACACACACACACAGGTTGTGATCATACTGGCTTTATTTTCAAGAGGGGCTAAGAGAGGAAGACTATATAGTAAACTCAATAAGCGAGGAAATAGTGTCTGTTTTATTCCTTCTTGTATCCCTGGCACAAATATGCTTTAATAAATAGTTATATCAATCAATGCAAATATGCAAAATTAGACTGAGTCCCTCTTGTCAGTCCAGATCCTTTACGGCTTTCTTAGGGGAGAGAGGAACAACACACTACAGCCCTCCTGAGTGACCTGGATGCTGGGGTTAAATGGGTTAGGTATTTAAATGCTTCATGTAGTGCCTCGTGTATTCAGGATTGCTAGATTTAAAAATACCAGATGCCCAGTTAAGTTTCAATTTCAGATTTTTTATGTGCAACTGGACATACCTATACTAAAAAGTTATTTATATGAAATGGAAGGTACACTAAGAGTTATTCATTATTTACCTACCATTCCGATTTAAATGACCATCTGGTATTTCATCCGGCAACCTGGACATAGCTTAAGTGTTCAGTAAATGTTAGATAAAGTTGCTGATGCTACTACCAACTTGAAACTTGAATTTTATTCTCAACGCACTGCAGAACTAAAGTGGCAAGAGATGCCTGCCCTTTCGCAGACCTTGTGGAGTAATTATCTTTGAACTACCTGGAGCTTCTGATCTTACTTTTCACTCTCCCTTGAAGTTCTCTGTCACTGTGCCTTTTGTGACAGCACATTGTTTTGATTCTCTTTTGATGCTCTTCCCGTCTCTAAGGTGCTCAGAGTTCTTCTGTGTCATTGTGTTTTCTTTCTCCCAGCAAACTGCTAACTCTAGGCATCACCTGAGGCTCCAGCTTTTTTCTTTTCTTGCTTCCTTGCACCGCTTTCCCTTTGAGGAGCACAGCTTCTCATCTGTTTTAGTCATCTTTCTTATGTCATCTTGTGAGCCATGTGGCACCTAAGCTCCAGTGCTGACCTCTTCCCTCTACTCTGTGCACGCATGTCCCACGCACAACCGGGGCTGTCCGTGTGCTCAACACCAGAGGCTTCTGAACCTGAGCTTTCAGAACCAAACAGTGGATCCTGTATCTCAATGCCCTCTCCTTCCAATTTCCTGAGTTTAGGGATATGTCATTTTTGACTTCTCTTTCCTCTTTAATATTCATAAGTAATCAGCTCAATCTATATTGTTTCTTTGAGTAGTGGGATGAACAAAAATTATAATGTAAAGATATAATGTAACTGTAGCTGCCTCTGCTTTTTCAGGTTTATGTGTGACTTTAGGGGAAAGACTATGGGGGAGGGTTGGTCCTTCTGTAAATATCTATACTGTGCACTTTTATTTACAGAGACTTTTGGGTATGGACAGAATGAAGCTACGTCTGAAGGATGAGACCCAGAAGGGATGGGCCTCGTTAATGGATGTGCATTTGTGCAAATGCAGTTCCAGGGCTCAGAAAATTGACATTTTCTGAAAAATACCAAAGGAATTGGAAGTAATAGAGACTCAAGGGAGAAAGAAGTCTGAGCTCTGGGGTGGGAAGCTGGCGTCTTCAGGGAGTGGCTTTTAGTGAGAAGCTGCTGGCGTCAGTTTGCCAAAGAACTTTCCAGACCGTGGATGTCCACTCATCAATTTAAATGGCTTTTATAGCAGCAATTTATAACATCCTTACTCCAAGCCTTTAGCAAAGTTTGTAAAACACAAAAATATGTGTATCTGTCAGCATGGAACAGGCATAGAAAGGAGCCAAGGATTCTAAGGAGGGGAAGAGATTTCACCGAGAGCAGCAGTGGAGCCAGACGTGGAAGCCGGTCTTCCTTCCTTTTACCCACAGACCTCTTCTGTTTGGGTTCTGTGGACTCCGAGTCTGAAGTTCTCTTACCAGCGAGGTGCGTGACTAAGCGTTGCATCCTTTGGTTTCTTTTACTACCACACAGAGAAACTGATGCAGTCAATTCCTGCTTCTCAATATTACCAGTTTCTGTAAATGATGTGAGTCCAAGAACAGCTACATGGTGCACACTGTTTTCCTTCATTGTAGTCATGACTTTACTCTTTACCGCCAGCAGATGGGGCCAGAGAAAGGATTTTTGCCAAGTTCAAACTGCTTAGTGAGGTTTCTAAAAGCCAGCTGCTTTATTTATCCCAGGTTCTCATACAATCCTTACAACAGCCCTGTTAAGTAGGAATTATGATCCCTGTTTTATGGATAGGAAAATTGAGGCTTAGCGGTTTAAGTAATCCGACCAAGGCTGCATGAGCTACTAAGGAGCAGAACCAAGATTAGATCAGAAGTCTTTCTGACTCCCAACTGTCAGGCTCCTTCTTTACTATGTTTCTTCCCGGGAGAAGAAAAATGCTTATTTCAGCTCTGTTCCCTAGACGCAAAAGTCTTGAGCGTTTTTGGAGATTGCAGGTGAGCTGGTGATTAAGCAAATTAATCAGGAAAAAATGAAGTGTAAGGATTTTTGGCAGAGGTGTGTGAGTGCATCGGTGAGGTGCAAAGAGGAAAAAAAAAAGCAGGGACTCTCATGGAATTATTATGAGAATCAAAAAAGAAAGTGGGCAGAGAAAACAAAGCGAGAGGTAAAAAGTACTCTCTAAATACGAGGTTTTATGACTTTTATTATTGTTTTTGAGATTATTCTCCGGGTTCCCATTCGTGTGGTGACTTCTTTCATAATTGGGTTTTTTGAACAGCAATTAGCTTGCCCAGGGAAAGCACTGACTAACTTCCTAAACTTGACAGTTGCAGGCAGGTGCAATGCTCTTCTCTTCGGGAAGCGGCTGGAACCCTTGGAAGAGGTTCTGTGGAGACAGGTGCCATGGAGTGCAGACAGGACGTGTCTGGCAAGTTCCCAGCGCAAGGCGCATGCGTGTAGGTCTGCATGTTAGGTAGCACGTTTGCTTCTGAGATAATGACATCTGTGGCAGTAGAAAGGGGAGCAGTCACCACTGAGTTCCGTCTTCGTCAAAATCCCGTGGTGTTTCAGTAATTGGCAGAACAAGATTGGGCAGCTTTGGGCATAATTGGATATTGTGCAAATAGACGCAGTTTGAAAGCGTTAACCTTTTTCTTTGTAACTGACATTTATTTTTAAAAAGCAAGGAAATTCATACATATCAGCTGAATGTCCCATTTTCCAATTGTCATTCCCCCACATCACTGTATTACAAATGTGATAGGTATCTTTCCAGCATTTTAGTTTTTTTCTATCTCACATTATAAATATATGAACATATTAAATAGATTTAAATGCCAGAAAAAGGCATATGTATATGTATATACTATAACTTATTATGTATATATAAACACAAAAATCAGACTCCTACTATAACTGTTCTGATTTTTGTCCCCCTTACTTATTCTATTGTGAACATTCTGGTTGTTAGAATGTTCAGCCCTCCCTCATGACAAAAACAATTTAAAAAGCTGATTTAGAAATAGTGACAGAGAAGGTACAAAGGAATACTTTTCAAGGGCTGGGAAATAAAGAAGGGAAAGAAAATGAGGAGGAGAAAGGGCCATTAAGAAACAGGATGAGTTGAACCGTTGTTTCCATCTGTGCTTCTGTCCTATACGCTCAGTGTTTTATTTACAGTGCAAAGTGCCTCACGAATGCATGTTTGAGTTCAGTAATTTTTTTTTAGATGTAAGTTGTTTTATGGCCAAAGAAATCTTCATGCAAAGGACTTAGAGAACAAGAAGTAAAAAGAACAAGTAGGAAACTAAAAGCCAGTAATTTCTTTTGCTGTATAAGGCCTTTTGCAAGAGCCAATCAATCTGTATGGATATTGCTTTAAAAATGAGATTTATTCACGTTATTGCTATTGTTTTGCTCACAGTTGAAAGGAAAAGCATACTGTGAGTTTTGCTCTATGAAAACAAACAACACTGCTGGAAACATTTGGCATGTCGTGTTTCCGTAAAAGAAAACTTGAACTAATTTTCTTAGAGGGAGGAGTCACATTCTCAGATATTCTCTTGATGGAGTTGAATTTAGAATTTCTAAAAGTTCTGTA
Source organism: Mungos mungo (assembly GCA_004023785.1). NCBI lineage: Eukaryota > Metazoa > Chordata > Mammalia > Carnivora > Herpestidae > Mungos > Mungos mungo. The sequence continues at coordinate 429,801 of PISW01000493.1, forward strand.
GAACACATGTAACATGAAAAACAGTTCCTAAAGGTTTCTCAGTTGGCCAGTGGAAATGGTCAATTCAAATGCTTTTTCACTTTCTACTCCTGGAAATACTTCTAGAGATAAAATTAATAAGGTGTTGGAATTAGTAGTGTGATATAAGAACTGCCATTGGCCCCTTTAAATATAGCCTCCGTGATGTGAAGTGCAGGGCTGACTTTTACTGACGCTCTGCCTTGTGGCAACTTTTCCCAAGGCACTTCCTTAATATAATACCCAGCACTCTCTCTCTTGTTTAAATTTTTTTAATGTTTATTTTAGTTTTGAGACATAGAGACAGAGCAAGAGTGGGAGTGGGACAGAGAGAGAGAGACACAGGATCTGAAGCAGGCTCCAGTCTCTGAGCTGTCAGCACAGAGCCACCTCACAAACCTCTCAAATAGAGACACTGATAGTAAAGAAATGCACTTCCACTAGGAGTTTTCAGACACTTAACTGAACCAATAGGGGCTAGACTAGAAATGGGTTATGGATTACCAACAAGAAACTCAGCCAACCAACCAATAGGCCATCAAATCATCCCGCCTAGAGAGCAAGCCAGAGGGAGATGAATATTTAAATAGGGAAGTCAAACAACTGCTTGAAGATCAATGGTAAGATTTGGGATCAGAGAAAATTAATTTTTTATCTCTTGTGGTGCTGGATGTGGTGGAAAGATTCTAAATGGGCCGCCAGGATCTCTGCCTCCCGGTATTTTCTGCTTTGCGTGGTCCCTTCCTCTTGAGGGAGGAAGGAACCTGTGACCTGCTTCCAGCTGATAGAATATGGCAAAAGGGTCAGGATGTATGGGATTGTCTATAGGATTACATTAGATAATATCATTCCCAATCTCTGAGGAGATGTTTTCCTCCTTGTTGGCCTTGAAGAGCAAGTTTCCATCTTGTAAACGTCCCTGTGGAGAGAGCCATGTGGCAAAGAACTGAGGGTGATCTCTGGCCAGTAAGACACCAGACGTTCAGTCTGACAATCTGCAACGAACAGAATATTGCTAATTACAGTCTAAGCTTGGAAGTGGAGTCTTTCCCCAGTAGAGCCTCAGATAGGGACCTGTCTTGGCCAACGATTTTATTGTCGAGAATTCAACAAAGCAATGCCTGGATTTCCAACTCAGAAACTCTGAGATAATAAATTCATGCTAGTTGAAGATGCTAGATTTGTGGTAATGTTATAGCAATAGATAAGTGATCCATGGGGACATAAAACTTACAGTTTGGTTATTTGGTATCTTCTAATTGTATTTTATGATCTTTGCCCACTGTTAAGACAGGGGAAAAATGTTAGGGTCCATATTAAATTCCCCAACTGCCAGCTTAACTTACTTCTGTATTATTTGTTTACAGATACCCATTATTCATTCCTTGCTGGGGATAAGCAGCCCTCATTTCACTGGGAGTTCTGTGATGCCAACCATTCATGTCCAGGGGTGATGTTTGCCAGAGCAGTCAGAGTTTCTCTCTTGGGCATACATGTACTTGGGGTGTAGACAGAGTCTGTGAGATAAGCTAAGAATCTGGAGCTGAAAGGTTGTGTACAGCTGAGACAAGAGTGAGTGCTGATGGAAAGCAGTGGGAGACCCTAAATTAGGGGAGGTCGGCAGTAAGGGCTATTGTAAGGAGGCTGGCCTCCAGACAGGAGAATGGCATCAGACCCAGGACAGAAGGAAGGTGACAACCTCTCAGGGAGTGGCAAGGGCAGAGCTTGAGGATTTTCTATTTTCCAAGAGGTTTGGGGTTTATTTTCCACAAAAGGGAAAGGAAATTGAATGGAAAGATTCCCTCTTTCTTTGCAACAATCCTTTCTTTTCTTACTTTTACAACCAAATTCTACATGACCAAGGTAGTATGTTTGTTTTTTTAAACTTGTATTTATTTACATTGGGTTTGAATAGGGAATACACAGTTTTTGCTTAAAAAATCAAAGTATGAAAGGATGTAAAATAAAAAGCCTCCCTTCTCATCCAGTCTTCCATTCTATGCTCTCTGTACTCTCCACCCCCTCGTGAGGATTTTCAATGTTATCAGTCTGGTGAATCCTTCCAGATATTCATGTAAAAATATTTTTCTTTCCATTCTTTTTTCTTAAAGTTGTTCTGTAATTCACACTGTTTTGTATTTAAAAGTTTTTTCCACTAACAACATATCTTGTAAAGTTAAAGACTAGCTGTTTTAGTATGTAAACTGATTCCTCCTTTTTTTTTCATAATATTTTATTGTCAAATTGGTTTCCATACAACACCCAGTGCTCTTCCCCATAAGTGCCCTCCACCATCACCACCACCTCTTTTCCCCCTCCCCCTTCCCCTTCAACCCTCAGTTTGTTTTCAGTATTCAATAGTCTCTCAGGTTTTGCGTCCCTCTCTCTCCCCAATTCTCTTTCCCTCTTCTGCTCCCCCTGGTCCTCCATTAGGTTTCTCCTGGTCTCCTGTTAGACCTATGAGTGCAAACATATGGTTTCTGTCCTTCTCTGCCTGGCTTATTTCGCTTAGCATGACACCCTTGAAGTCCATCCACTTTCCTACAAATGGCCATATGTCATTCTTTCTCATTGCCATGTAGTACTCCGTC
>PISW01000493.1:432509-540137 GCA_004023785.1 Mungos mungo
TCATCAGGTGATGGACATTTAGGCTCTTTCCATGTTTTGGCTATTGTTGACAGTGCTGCTATGAACATTGGGGTACATGTGCTCCTATGCATCAGCATTTCTGTATCTCTTGGGTAAATCCCTAGCAGTGCTATTGCTGGGTCATAAGGGAGTTCTATGGATAGTTTTTTGAGGAACCTCCACACTGTTTTCCAGAGCGACTGCACCAGTTTACATTCCCACCAACAGTGTAGGAGGGTGCCCGTCTCTCCACACCCTCGCCAGCATCTATAGTCTTGATTTGTTCATTTTAGCCACTCTGACTGGCGTGAGGTGGTATCTCAGTGTGGTTTTGATTTGTGTTTCCCATGATTCCTCCTTTTTTTTTTAACAAGAGAGAGAGAGAGAGAGAGAGAGAGAGAGAGAATCCCAAGCAGGCTCCACTCTTAGCACAGAGCCCGACATGGGGTTCAGTCCCACGAACCATGAGATCATGACCTGAACTGCAATCAAGAGTTGGAGGCTCAATGTCCTGAGTCACCCAGGCACCCTGCTTCCTTGTTTTCACAGATACAGTTTCTTTTTTATAAGAATGTACTATGATTAATGTATCTGGTCCCTCACTGACAGGCACTTGGGTTGTCTGTATTCATTTTGCTTTTACACACAATGCTTCATTGACTAAATCTGTACTTGCTTGGTTGTTTCTATAGGCTAAATTTTGTAGAAATGGAATTGCTGGAGCAGATAATACATTTATTTGTAACTTTTATGAACACTGACGAATGTGCTAGCCAGAAGGGCTGTGTCCTCTATAAGCAAGGGCGAAAGTCATTATTGCCACAGTCTTGCCAAAAAAGGGCATGGATCTTTTAGATGAATATACAGTGACCACTTTTGGTGAAAAATGATCTTTCAGTGTACTTTTAATTTGCATTCTCCTTGGTGTATCTAATATAGAGCACCTTGTTATGTGTGTGTTTGTGAATGGCCTTTAATGGACTTGCATGACCTCTGCCTATTTCTCTACTAGACTTTGAGTCTTATTGATTTGAAGTACATCTTTTATTTTTTTATTTTTCACCATGGTTACCTCTTGGTCTGTGATATGATTTGCAAAAGTAATTTCGCTCTAGTTTCTTGGATGATTTTTGACTTTATGCCTTTACCAAGTATACACATTTGAATTTTGTGAGTGCATGAATCAAACTTTAAAACTTTATGGTCCTGGCATTACAGTCATATTACAATGTTCTTCCTCATGTTCAGATTAACAATTGTTTTCTCCAGAGATTATTCCAGTTCCCTATAGTTTTGTTATAATGTTTCATTCATTTGAAATTTATATTAATATAAGGTATGAAAGACAAAGACAATTTAATTTTTCCAGGTTACTAACCAGCTGTTCACAAGTACTTAATATTTTCTTTCTTAACTTAGATGCCACTTTTGCTTCAAATGATCAAGAATATTTTTATAAATGTATAAGGAAGTCTTTTATATTTACTCATATGTTTATTCTTTGTAATGTCCATGGTTTCTTCCTGTAGGTCTGGACTTCAATCTTGGGATCATATCTTCAATATGAAGAACTTCCTTTAGTGTTTCTCGTAGTATGAATCTGATGAGGACAAATTCACTTAACATCTGTTCATCTAAAAATGGCTTTATTTTTGCCTATTTTTGAAGGATTCATTCACTACAATTTAAAATGGATAGTTTTCTCATTTCAGCATTTTAAAGTTACCTTTCCTTCTGTCATTGCTTCCATTATTTTCATGAGAAGTCAGCTTTTTTGTTTATTTTAACCCTGATTTTAATGTGTCTTTTTTCTTTCCTTGTTGTGTATAAGATTTTCCTTTTCCTTTTAATGCTCACTCTGATGTACCTAAGCCTGGATTCCTTCATTTATCCAGCTTAGGATTTGTAAGCTTGACTGCATGGTTACCATCTTAATCCTTAATACACACTCTCCTCCATTAATCCTTCATATTTCTTTTGGATCTGAGCAGTGCACGTCCGTTAGGTCCTTCTGTGTCTTCCAGACAAGTCCCTATACCACTATTTACTCAGCAATGTCTTGTGGAAGGAAACTGGTGAATAGCAAAGCCCAGCCCCAGATTTGGGGCTCCTTGGGATTCTGGTCCCACCATGCCAGATAGCATGTAGTTCTTGAGAGTTAGTTCCTGCTCATCTCTGTATAGGTCTGCCACCTGCAGTGAGGCTGCTCCCTAACTTCTCCGTGCTCCCAGCCCCAGCAGGCACCTCTTCAGAGGTGATGGTGACATACATCTCTGCCCACCTGTAGAAAGCTGACTGCTTTTCATCATTGAACTTACTTAGACTTATTTGTTTCCACAGATCTTCAATGAGTTGAAAGAAAAGTATCTTTTCTCCCATTTATTTGCTATTTTCTCATCCCCCCCCGCCCCCCGCCAGAGGAATGATGATCTTTTTCAATCTTTACATTCTATTCTAGAGAACGTTCCATATGCACTGGAGGAGAGTGTGTATTCTACTGCTTTAGGATGAAATGTTCTGAATATATCTGTTAAGTCCATCCTATCCAGTGTGTCATTCAAAGTCACTGTTTCCTTGTTGATTTTCCATTTAGATGATCTGTCCAATGCTGTAAGTGAGGTGTTGAAATCCCCTACTATTATGGTATTATTATCACTGAGTTTCTTTATGTTTGTGATTAATTTATATATTTGTGATCTTCCACATTTGAAGTATAAGTGTTTACAATTGTTAGAACTTGTTGGTGGATAGACCCCTTAATTATGATATAATGCCCTTCTTCATCTCTTATTACAGGTTTTATTTTAAAGTCTAGATTGTCTTTTATAAGTATGGCTACTCCAGCTTTTTTTTGGTCCACCATTAATATGATGGGTGGTTCTCCATCCCCTTACTTTCAATCTGAAGGTGTCTTTAGGTCTAAAGTGAGTCTCTTGTAAACAGAGTATAGATGGATCTTGTTTTCTTATCCATTTTGATACCCTATGTCTTTTGATTGGAGCATTTAGTCCCTTGATTTTTAGAGTGAGTACTGAAAGATATGAATTTACTGCTATTATGTTACCTGTAGAGTTGGAGTTGCTGGTAGTTTTCTTTTGTCCTTTTTAGTCTTTTTTGTTTTTGGTCTTTTTTCTCCCATCTTTTTCCCCCTTAAATTTTCTTGTAGAGCTGGTTTAGTGGTCACAAACCCCTTTAAGTTTTTGTTTCTTTGAGAAACTCTTTATCTCTCCTATTTTGAAAAAAATTTTTAACATTTATTTATTATTGAGAAACAGAGACAGAACATGAACATGGGAGGGGCATAGAGAGGGAGAGACACAGAATCTGAAGCAGGCTTCAGGCCCTGAGCTGTCAGCATAGAGCCCAATGCGGGGCTTGAACCCATGAGCAGTGAGATCATGGCTTGACCTGAAGTAAGATGCTCAACTGACTGAGCCACCCAGGTGGCCCATTCTCCTTCTATTTTGAATGACAGCCTTGCTGGATAAGAATTCTTGGCTGCCTATTTTTCCAATTCTGCACATTGAATATATCCTGCCACTCCTTTCTTTATGGCCTGTCTAATTTCTGTGGATAGGTATGCTGCAAACCTGATCTGCATTCCCTTGTAGGTTAAGGACCTTTTTTCCCTGGCTGCTTTCATGATTCTTTCCTTGCCTGAATAGTTTGTGATTTTGAATATGATATGCCTTGTTGATGGTTGGTTTGTGTTGAATCTAATGGGAGTCCTCTGTGTTTCCTGTCTTTCTCCATTTAAGAAAGTTTTCCACTATGATTTGCTCACATAACCCTTCTACCCCCTTTTCTCTCACTTCATTTTCTGGGACCCCTATGATTCTGATGTTGTTCCTTTGTAATGAGTCACTGATTTCTCTAATTCTTAAATCATGCTCTTTTGCCTAAGTCTGCCACTTTTTAAAATCTTTTTTTCTGCTTCATTATTCTCCATAAGTTTGTTTTCTATATTGCTGATTTGCTGCTCTGCCTCATCCATCCTTGCTGCTGTGGCATCTATTTGAGATTTCAGTTCAGCTATAGCATTTTTTATTTCATCCTGACTAGCTTTTACTTTTTTTTTATCTCCATAGAGAGGGATTCATTTTTTTTTACTATTTTATTTTTACTATTTATTTTTTAAATAGTTTATTGTCAAATTGGTTTCCATACAACACCCAGTGCTCTTCCCCACAAGTGCCCTCCCCCATTACCACCATCTCTTTTCCCCCTCACCCTTCCCCTTCAACCCTCAGTTCGTTTTCAGTATTCAGTAGTCTCTCAGGTTTTGCATCCCTCTCTCTCCAAAACTCTCTTTCCCTCTTCCCCACCCCCTGGTCCTCCATTAGGTTTTTCCTGTTCTCCTGTTAGACCTCTGAGTGCAAACATATGGTATCTGTCCTTCTCTGCCTGACTTATTTCGCTTAGCATGACACCCTTGAAGTCCATCTATTTTCAACTCCAGCTAGTATTCTAATTATCGTGATTCTGAATTCTGGTTCAGACATCTTGATTGTATCTGTGTTGATTAAGTCCCTGGCTGTCATTTCTTCCTGTTCTTTCTTTTGGGGTGCATTCCTTCATTTTGTCATTTTGAAGGAAGAAAAGGAATTAATAAGATAAAAAATTAAAATTAAAGAATTAAAAACAACAGAAAGAAATAAAATAAAAGATGCTAGATCCTAGGTGTGTTCTGGTCTGGTTGTTGAAAGGAGCTTAATATATTAGAGAAAAAAGTGAAAGATAAGAAAAAAAAGGAAAATGTTCAAAACTTTGAAAAAATGAATACAATGAAATAGAAAAAATGAAATGATGGAAGTAAAAAAATGGAATTTGAAAAATTTACAAAAAAGTAAAAAAATTGAAAAAATTAAAAGTATTTTTAATAGAAATGAAAAATAAAAATAATTTTTTCTCTTTGTATTCAAGAATAAGAAAAACAATTGAATATGGACCAGCAAACAGACTAAAGTACAATTGAAATTACATCGTTTTTCCCTAGAAGTCAAACTATGAAGCACGTCATAGTCCATAAACTAAGCAGGTGAAGAGACTTGTGTTCCTAAAGAGCAAGGTTGGCCCAGTTGGGCAGGGCTTAGTGTAAGAGTTCCATTTTCCACTAGATGGCACTACTTAGTTTTCTGGGGTGGATTGTTGTGGTGCCTGTTGGTGTGTATGTGCATGTGTGGGAGGGGTGAAAATGGCATCACCCAGCTACCTGGTCTCTGGTATCAGAGGTCTGTTCTTCCCAACCAGCAATCGTGCACCCATCCTTTGTCTCTGGCTTCTATCCACTCCTCGCTTTTACGCTGTCCATGAAGCTGTCAGGTTGCCAGGCAGTACCTCCCTCCTGAGTTTTATCTCAGATGTGGCTCTGTTTCCTAACCCCTCACTTCTGAGGGACTGTTGCTTTGACTCACTCAGACCTTCTGGGGAAAGGTCTCACCAAGCAATGGCTGGGTGCTGGCCTGCCCCCTGGAACATTCATGGAACCGTGCTGCTACGGATGCCCAGAGACAGTGGCCAGGTGCCAACCCGCCCCAGAAAAAGTTCGTGCAATCACATAGCAGCAGTGTTTCAGGGATTATGGTAAGCCACAACACACGTTTATCACCAGGCTTCACCCTTAACATCCTTGTTCCAGCACCCACGAATGTGACTGTTCTCCAGGGTCCATTGGGACCTTTGCCTGTGGGAAGGCTGCATGGCCTCTACCAAATGTCCTTCCAGCAGGGAGACCACCTCTTACTGTGTGGCCTGAGGACCCTGAGGACCTCACTCTCTGCTCCTGGGGATTCGCCCTTCCCATCAGAGCAGTGGCCAGGTATCGAGCTATGGGGTTTGACTTTGTGCTCTCCCTGTTTATAGCGTCCTAATGGAATTTAAACCTTCTTCTTTCTCCTTGTTTTTGTTCAGTCTCTTGCATACTCTTTCTTTTTTCTCCAGCTGCTTCTGGGCGGGGGGTGGGGGGGGGAGGGGATGCTTTCCATACCCTCCCCCTGCCATCTCCATTCTCTCTCCACAAGCAAAAACAGCTCACTGCCCTCTGTGGTTTTCTCACTTGTTTTGCCTCTCCGTGCTGCATACCTGCTGAGTTGTCTGGTTCAGACTTCGCAGATTGTTGTGTTAATCCTCAAATCAGTTCTCTAGGTGTGCAGGATGTTTTAGTGTTGTTCTGGCTGTATTTCAGGGATGAGAGATGCAGAAAAACTTCCATGCTGTTCTGCCATCTTGGCCCCTCCCCTCTCAACCTTTACATTCTAGGTGAAAGTAAACCTCCCTAATTTTTTTTCAAAACTTTGATACATTTATGTTTTATTTTGCATGCCTTTACTTTTTCTATTTGCTTTCTACTTAGCTTTAATTATTGATATACTTCATTCTGTCTCTCCCAGTTTTATCTTCACTTCTGTGATTGCTTAACTTTTTCTTCTATTTTTGTTTTCCTACACTTTGTCAGTTGATACTTTATCTCCTGTTGCTTCTTTTCTCTCTGCTTTCCCACTGTTTTCCCTTCTCTTCGTCTTAGCTCTTGAATCTTGACTTGACTTTTTCTTATTAATGGTAATATTTTGTTAATTTAAAATGTTTTACGTAAGTATGGTCAAATTTTGAACTGATTCATAATGACATTTTCCCCTCTGTCTTTTGTTCTTTATCTGGCTTTTATTTCTTTCTCTTATTTCTATCTTTTTTTCTTGTGGAGGGTTTGGATAGATCCTGTGTGGGTTCCTTTTGATTACCAGTTTTTTAAATACCTGAACTTTTTCATATGTTTGCCTAAAACTCATCTTGAGGGGGTCCAGAACTCTGTTCCAGGTTAGTTGAGATAATTGATGATGATTTTGTGCATGTGAGTTTGTTTGGACTTCATTCCAGTCAATTGTATAGGTTCTGAGGATCTCTGATATGTATACACACACACACACACACACACACTCTCTCTCTCTCTCTCTCTCTCTCTCTCTCTCTCTCTCTCTCTCTCTCTCAGTGAAAAGCCCTTTCTTACCCTCTGTCCCTGAAACAGATGGGTGCCTGCCACCATGACTTGTGTATGATTCTCCTATCACTTGTTCATCTAATTTCTCTCATCACAAATAAGAAGTTTCTCATCACAGGAGCATTTTATACCTCCGGGAATGCTCCTTTCCCTTCCCCTTCCCTCCCCTCCCCTCTCTTTTCCTTTCTGAAGCTTGTTTTCCTTGTTCTTCTGTTCCACTTGGCTTTCTCTCTCAACTTCTTCCCATTCACACTTCTCGATCTTCACAGTTTTTGACAGCTTGTGTACCCATTTTTATTTTTGGGGTTTTTGCTTTTTCCTATTTCCAAAAAAAATAGATCAGTGATTTTGTTTTTTCTTTTCATCATTGGTTTTGAATGATTTCCAAGAAAGAAAAAGAGGAAGTGCAGACTTTAAGTTACCATCTTCAAATCTGTAGTCTTTTTATTATTTACAAATGTCTTCTATATGTCAGGTTCTATAAGGATGGCTGTTGCAATACAAGTTACAAGAGGGAGAGAGAGAGAGATTCCCAGGGAGGTTCCATGCTGCTAGCACAGAGCCTGATGTGGGGCTTGAACTCACACCGTGAGATCATGACCTGAACCAAAATCTCAGGAATCAAGTGCTTAACTGACTGAGCCACCTGGGTGTCCCTGGAAAGGCTTTTTAAGCAGGGCAGCATTTAAAATAAGATCGAAATTTCTCTAAACACTGACATTATCTATCTCATGCATTGATTTTTATAGGTTTTGAACATCTCTAGATTTAGATCAGTAACTGACGTCACTTACTACTTTTTGACACCTTATACCTTAAGATAATAATCCATATTGATTAATTTAAAGGTTCTATATAAAGCCTTTCTCATAATCACTGGTGAACAGTTTGTGTTCAGTAAGTGGTAGCTGCCTATGCTATGTTCTTGGTGCTTGTCATCTACTGACTACTCATGGTGTCCTGCTATCAACCCTATTATCAGATGAGAACACTGAGGATCAGAGAAGTTGAATAACTAACTTAAGGTGAGTGGCAGAGCCAGCTATCATATACAGCTCTGTTTGCTTCTCAACTGTGCCCTTAAATTCCTTTTTTTCAAAATATCTGCATCCTGATGCTTACTTGAAAATCAATGAGGAATTACCTATCATTTCTCATTAAAAAATGTAACCATTTCTGCTCCCTTGGGCTTTTACTGGTTTCCTTTTCTCTGTCTTTTAGAACCACTTCATGGTAGAAAGCACCGCTCCTTAAGGGCCTGATGAGTGTTTATGTCAATGGAAACATTGCTTCCTATTTCCTAAGACTGTGTTTGTGTTTCTACCTACATACCCTGCAGTCAGGACCTGCTTTTTTCATGGTAACATGGCTTTGTGAGTTCCTGCCTAATCTCCTTTCCATGGACCCCCATTTCCCAGGTCCATCCTTCTCCTTTTTACAGACCCCTGCTTCCCTTTTTCTTACTGTCTGACTCCTTTTCAGCTTTCCAGTGACTTGAAGAGGCCACATCACATCTGTAAGCGCTGTGTAAGGTGTGGCTTTGGTCCTCTGCTGTGCTTCAGGGCAAACACAACTGACCATCATTAGAACACGGTGCTGATGAGTTTCGACGCTAGCAAAGTCACTTCTTATTCACATCCTTCAGAGAAGCAGATGGCTAGCGTGGAGTAGGTGTGTAGGAAATTTACTGGGGAAGGTCCTGTCAAGGATCAAGGAGAAATAATAAACAGAGACATTCTTTATGCCATGACCCGAATCTGAAACCCATAAAAAGATAGAAGAAGAGAGTGAAGAGGAAAAGTCTCAGTTTGGGGTGCCATCCTGAGCGAGCTTTGGTCAGGTCAGTAGGGAGTCACCTTATAAGATTTGCATTTAAGATTATCTGACGCTGGTAGGAACGGGATGGAACCTGTTTCCCTGCCATGCTCATCTCTGGTTGCAAGAAGCCTGGGAGCCCCGGCTGCAGAGATCCCTGGATCCCTGGGTCAGTCTCGCAGGCTTCCTTCCACAGGCTCTGGAAGATGATCTGACCACATGTCTCGTGGCTCCCATGTCACTCCTCTCCCTCTTCCAAAGATGCTCTCGTAGAGATGGACCAAGAGAAAAGAAGAGGGGAAGAAAAGAAAACTCCATCTTGTCCCTTTTGTTTAACTGAAATCAACTCAGTTTCAAAGTGGAGATCACACTTAAACCCAGAAACTTGGGCATCTCTGTCAGTATTTGTGTGTGTCTGGGAGACAGGAAATGAGGCACTCAGTTTGGTCTTCTGAAAGGCATTGGCCCAGCACTCTGGTGTCCAGAAGAAAGCAGCGAGAAGGCCCACTTCCTTCTGCTATTTGAGAGATGGGGCCTCTTTAACTGGTAGGGTCATTGTCTCTTGTTTCTTGTTTTGTTTTGGGGTGGTTTTCTTTTTGGCTTTTAAAAAAGTTTTCATTTAAATTCCAGTTAGGGAATACTACATGGCAATGAGAAAGAATGAAATATGGCCATTTGTAGCAAAGTGGATAGACCTCGAGGGTGTCATGTTAAGTGAAATAAGTCAGGTGGAGAAGGACAGATACCACATGTTTTCACTCATAGGTCTAACAGGAGAAACTTAACAGAGGACCATGGGGAGGGGAAGGGGAAAAAGAGTCAGGGAGAGGGAGGGAGGCAAATCATGAGAGACTCTTGAATACTGAAAACAAACTGATGGTCAGTCATGGAGGAGGGCACTTGTGGGGAAGAGCACTGAGTGTTATATGGGTGTTATATGGAAACCAACCTGACAATAAACTATATGAAAAAAAAATTCCAGTTAGTTAGCATGCAGCCCAATATTAGTTTCAGGCGTACAGTATCACGATTCAGCACTCCATACACCACCTGGTGCTCATCATCAGTGTCCTCCTTAATCCCCACCATTTGTTTCCCCATCCCCCACCACACCTCCCCCTGCTAACCATCTGTTTGTTTTCTATACTTAAGAGCCTATTTCTTAGTTTACCTCTCTCTTCCTTTTTCCCTCCTTTGCTGGTTTTCTACACCCAGTTAGTTGCTCTGAGTGCATAGGGAAGTCGGGACAATATGGGGGTTTGTATATATGATTGTTTCTCATTGCGGGACTCTCAAGATCAGAATCTTTAGTCTGGGAAAGAGGAGCTTTTACTTATTTAGTTTTATATTCTTTTTAATGATTATTTATTTACTTTGAGAGAGAGAGAGCGAGAGAGAGCAAGAGTGAGTGGGGGAGAGGGGCAGAGGGAAAGAGGGTCTCAAGCAGGTCCCAAGCTCAGCAGGAGCCAGATGCAGGGCTCCATCCCATGCCCTTGGGGTCATGACCTGAGCAGAAATCAAGTCGGACACTCAACTGACTGTGCCACCCAGGTACAAAAGATGATCTTTTAAAATAGAAAGGATTTGTGTGGTTTTAAAAGAGGCCTCCTTTATTTCTTTCTATCTTTAAAGTTTAAGATTATCAAAACTAAAGATATTTTAAAAATATAATTGCCTCAAAAAAGGTGTCTTCTGCTGTAGCAGAAATTCTTCCAGAGCAGCCACTGAATTAGGTTTCAGAAGAGATGGCTGCAAGGCTCTCCCCACCCCTGGCTTCTTTGAGGTGTAATTGACACAGATGTTATGTTAGTGTCAGGTGTACAACATACTGATTCGATATTTGTACACGTGGTAAAAATCATCTCCACAAAAAGTCTAGTTCCCCAATCTCCAAATGAAGTCACATGATATGCAGTGCATTCAGTATTATCAACTAATGTCACCATGCTGGGGGTTACACCCCCAGGATTAGTTATGCCTGGGAGTTAGTGTCACCTCAATCCCTTCTATCATTTTGCCCTTCCCTCAAGCCCTCCTCCCCTCTGGCAAACACTAATCTGTCCTCTGCATCTGTGAGTTCTGTTTTTGTTTGTTTCTTTGTTTAGATTCTACATATAAGCGAAATCATATGGTATTTGTATTTCTCAATCTGACTTATTTCACTTAGCATAATACCCTTACACTTCATCAATTTTGTTCCAAATAGCAAGATTTTATTCCTTTTTATGGCTGAGTAATATTCCATTGCATATATACCACCTCTTCTTTATCCATTCATCCATCAATGGACACTGGTTGTTTCCATATGTTGGCTCTTCTGAATAATTCTGCAATGAACATCAATGTACATGTATCTTTTCAGATATAGTGTTTTAATTTTTTTTGATAAATACCCAGAGTTGAAATTGCTGTACCATATGCTGGATCATACGTATTTTCAAATGTTTGAGGGAACACCATACTGTTTTCCTTAATTGCTGCACCAGCTTACATTCCTACCAACAGGACAGAAGGGTTTCCTTTTCCCCACATCCTCACTCTCTCGTTATTTTTTGTCTTTTTGATGATAGCCATATTAACAGTTGCAAGATGATATCTCATTGTGAATTTGAGTTGCATGTCCCTCATGGTTAGTGATGTTAAGTGGTTTTTTATGTGCATGCCCATTAGTCATGTGTAAATCTTTTTTGGAAAAATGTCCTTTCAGACTCTTCCCATTTTTTAACTGGATTGTTTATTTTGTTAATGAGTTGTATGAGTTATTTTTTTTTTTTTTGAGAGGAATAGAGAGCAGGAGGGAGAGAGGCAGGGAGAGAGGGAGACAGAGAATCCCACACAGGCTCCACACTGTCGGCACAGAGCCTGATGCAGGGTTTGAACTCACAAATCATGAGAGCATGACTTGGGCCAAAATCAGGAGTCAGATGCTTAACTGACTGAGCTACTCAGGCACCCCGTATGAGTTCTTTATACATTTTGCATATTAACCCCTTGTCAGATGTATCACTAGCAAATATATTTAGTAGATTGCCTTTTCATTTTGTTGATATTTTTTTCCCACTGTGCAGAAGATTTTTAGTTCAATATATTCCCATTTATTTTTGCTTTGGTTGTCATTGCCATTAGAGCAGATCTAAAAAATATATTGCCAAGATTGATGTCATGGAGCCTACCCCTTATGTTTTTATTCTTGGAATTTTATGGTTGCTGGCTTTACATTCAAGACTTTAATCCATTTTAAGTTAGTTTTTGTATACAGTATAAGACAGTGGTCCAATTTCATTCTTTTGCACGTGGCTGTTCAGTTTTCTGGAGACCATTTATTGAGGAGATTGTCCTTTCCTCACTGTCTTTTCTTACCTCCTTTGTCATAAATTAAATGACCATATAGGCACAGGCTTATTTCTGGACTCTCTATTATGTTTCATTCATCTATGTGTCTGTTTTAATTACTATAGCTTTGCAATATAGTTTGAAATCAGGGAGTGTGATGCCTCCAGCTTTGTCTTTTTTCCTCAAGTTTCTTTGGCTATTTGGGATCTTTGTATTTCCATGCAAATTTTAGGATTGTTTATTTCTCCGAAAATACCGTTTGGTATTTTGATAGAGATTGCACTGAATTTATAGTAATCAATCTATAGATTGCTAAAAATCTGTAGATTCTTAATATGGACAGTTTAACAATATTAAATCCTCCAATTCATGAGTATATAATTTTTTTCCATTTATTTGTATCTTCAGTTTTTTTCATCATTTTATTTGTACAGGTTTTCCATCTTCTTTGTTAAATTTATTTCTAGGTATTTAACTCTTTTTGATGCATTTAAGTGGGATTGTTTTTCTTAATTTCTCTTCCTGGTAGTTCATTGTCAGTGTATAAAAATGCAACAGGCATTTGCATATTTGTTTTGCAACTTTATCAAATTTATTTATTAGTTCTAACAGATTTTTGATGGAGTCTGGTTTTCTATATATAATATTAGGTCACCTGCAAATATATATTGAATTTTACTTCTTCCTTTCCTATTTCAATGGCTTAATTGGGTATGTTTATCTTATAGTATTAGTTTTTTGCTATTCAGCTGTATAAATTCCTTATATATTTTTGAAACTAACCCCCTATCAGATACATGGTTTGCTAATATTTTCTCCCACATTGGAGGTTGTCTCTTCCCTCTGTTGATTATTATCTTTGCTCTGCAGAAGCTTTTGAGTATGATGTAGTTCCACTTATCTATTTTCATTTGTTGCCTATGGTTTTGATGTCCTATCCATGACGTTGTTGTCAAGATCAGTGTTTTTCTTCTCCTGTTTTCTTCTTAGAATTTTATAGTTTTCTGTTTACGTATTTAATTTATTTAGAGTTGATTGTCTTTGTCTGGGGTATAAGGTCCAGTTTCAGTCTCTTGCATGTAGATATGCAGTTTTCCCAATACCATTTGTTGGAGACAACAAATCCCCATTATCCTTTCCCTCTTGTGTATTCACGACATTCTTGTTGAAGATCAGATGACTGTAAATATGTGGGTTTACTTCTGGACTTTTTATTCTGTTCCATTGGTCTGTATGTTTGTCTTTATGCCGATACATTGACGATAGAAATTAAGTAAGACAAAAATAAATGGGAAGATATTCATGTTCATGGATCAGAAGACTTAGTATTGTAAAATGTTCCTGTCACCCAGAGTGATCTATAGATTCAGTGAAGTTTCCGGCAAAACCCCCAATGACAGATTTTACAGAAAGAGAGAAAACAAAAACACCCTAAAGTTCATGTCGATGCACACAAGACCCAGAGTGGCTAAAGAAATCTTGAGAAAAAAGAACAAAGCTGGAGGCATCATACTTCTTGATTTCAAAATATATTTCACCTGGTTGGCTTATTTGGTTAGATGTCTGATTCTTGGTTTTGACTCAGGTCATGATCTCACAGTTTGTGAGTTCAAAGCCTGCATTGGGCTCTACACTGACAGTGGGGAGGCTGCTTGGGATTCTCTCACTCCCTCCCCTGCTCATGCTCTCTCTTGCTCTTTCTCAAAATAATATATATATATTAATATATAATATATAATAATATATATACACATACTTATATATATTAATATATAATATATAATAATAATATACACACATACTTAATATATGTGTGTGTATATATATGTGTATATATGTATGTGCATGTGCGTGCGCACGCGCGCGCACACACACACACACACACACACATACAGTTCAATGATACAGTATTCAAAACAGAAGGGTACTGGCTATCCATTGATTCTGAAAAGTGCCAGGACCAACATAATTAGTATCTGGGGATTTTGTGAATATTACACAGAGAGATATAAGTTAAAATAATTTGCCCTAGAAACAGTTTTCACTCAGGTTAATTCACTGTGTCATGTTGCTGAGATGTAATTGGACACCAGAGAATAAAGGTAAGGACACTATCTTCTCTCCTCATTAAAAAGTGATGAGGGAATTTCACAGAATCCTCCAGCGAGGAATATTCTCCCACCCTCTCCTAAAGAATTCTCGTTATTTTGTGACAATTAGAGATTCTCACTGTACGTATAACTAGGTATGGAAGTTGGGAAGATCACATACTTGCTTGGTGTGTTCATCTCTGCATTCAAGAGAACAGGTGGCAGCAAAGAGGATGTCTGGGAACACGAGGCAGAGAATCCACACAGGCATCTACCGTGACCCTTCTTCATGTGGGGCTGAACACAGAGCCAACCTCCAGGTTGACAGAAGACATCCAAAGGTGTTTTTCAAATGGCCCATACAAGATTATTTCTCAAAGTCTTGCCAAAGTGTTCAGAAGCTGTTTGCCATCTTTAATACCCTGGGAGGCATAAATAAAATAAATAGGAATATAAGAAAGCTGGAGACACATACAGAGACTTTTATCTACGGTTTTTGTATTTATTATTTGTTCTCTTGTCTGGTTTCCTGGCTCATGCTTCTGTGAGCATAATAGTCGTACTAATACTAATGATACTAATACCAATGATGATAAATACGAAAATGTATGGAATATAAACCAAGTGCCAGGCATTCTTCTGAACACCGATATATCTCATTTGATTGCATTTTGCTTTATTACGCTTCACAGATACTGGTGTGGTTATTTTTTTCCACAAATTTTTACAAGGTTCAGGACTTCAGCGGAGGAATAACTGCAGATGTATGGGAACAACAAGAGAAATAGAGTCAGAAGTGGAGCCTGGAGAAGGGAGAGAATCACAGCAATCTCATGATAAAACGGACAGATAAGGAATTGCTTCTTATGGGCGAGCAAAGAAAGTGGCTTCTTGAAATGGAATCTACTCCTGGCGAATATGCTGTGAAGACCGTTGATATGACAACAAAGGATTTAGAATGTGACAAACATAGAATTGATAAGGCAGCAGCAGGGTTGGAGAGAACTGACTCCAATTTTGAAACAAGTTTGTGGATAGAATGCTATCAAACAACCCCACATGCTACAGAGAAGTTGTTGGTGAAAGAGTTGGTCACTGCAATAAATTTTATTGTCCCCTTATTTTGAGAACTTGCAGCCTTCAGCACCTGCCACCCTGACCAATTAGCAGCCACCAGTACTGAGGCAGGACCTCCGCCAGCAAAAAGATTATGACATTGAACGCTCAGATGATGGTTAATATTTTTTTAGCAATAAACTATTTTATATTAAGGTTTATACATTATTTTTATACACTTAATACACTATTGCACACTTCATAGATGAGAGTATAGTGTAACTATAACTTTTATATGCACTGGGAAACCAAGAATGTTTATGTTGCTTTGTTTGATAGCCACTTTATTGCAGTGGTTTGGAACCAAACCAAAAATATCCCTGCGGTAGGACTTTCCTTTCCATGAATTATCTCAGTTAACACTCACAGCTGCCCTGTAAAATAGGTATTTACTTATTTTGGAGATGAAGAAACTGAAAAGTCAGAGAGTTTGAGCAGTTTGTACAAGGTGAAGCTTCTAGTAAGTCTGCATTGGACCAAAGCGTGTGCATCTAGAGCCCATGCCTTTAATCACTTTGCCCTGCCTTCTCTTTGAGTGATCCTCATAACTTAGTTTCTTGATTTTTGTGCTGATATTTGCCCAGTTACCAATTTCTGTTGTTGCATCTCGCCTGCTATTTCTCCTCTGCTTAAACTCTGTCCTTTCTTCCAGCTCATACGTGCGTTACATACCTGGGAAAGTCCCAGGTCTTCTTACATCTTTAACATGCCAGAGCTTGAGTTATAGAGATGGTAGACCCACGGCCTGTTAGTTATCCATGGCTGCTGTAACAAATGCCTGCGAACCGCAGGGGTTAAAATCCCAGAAATGTTTTTTTCTCACACGTAGGAAGGCCAGAAGTCTGCAGTCAAGGTGCCTGTAGAGCTGTGGTTGTCTAGGGGCTCCACGGGAGAACCCACTCTTGGCCTCTCCCAGCTTTCAGCAGCTGTGGGCCTTCCTTGACCTGTGAGTCCAATCTCTGCCTCTGTGGTTACATTGTGTCTTTCTCTTCTGTCAAATTTCCTCTACCTCACTATTAGAAGGAAACCTGTTACTGGGTTTAGGCTCCACCTAGATAACCCAGGATAATGGACTCTTCTCAAAAAATCTTTAACTTAGTCATACATTTTGCCATATAAGGTAATTTCATTCTTTTACCATATAAGGTAATGTTCGCAGGTTCTTAGGAGTAGGATATGGACAGATCTTTTACGGGGACACCACTCAACCCACTAGATAGAACCAGGCAGCAGTCACTCTTATACGTCATTGTTAATTGTGTTCTGAGCTCCAGGAAAGCTCACACTTCCCATGAGAACAGCATTTTGGGCAGCTACTATTCAGCTGGTATTTGCTTAAGAGGTAAAATCAGTTTGTTTTTCATAAGATGGTCTGTAACACCCCTCTCCCATGTAGCCAGTTCTCTGGTACTCTTTGCAAAATGGCAGGTAACACCAGGTTTTTGCATAGTAGATAGAAGGGGTCAAAGTGTTTTGTTTCTCTTGGATAATTGGGGGGAGATAAAACTGATGTGAAGATTTTAATCATCACCGAGGACAAAAAGATTCCTTTTTGCATCTTGCTACAAAGCTTCTTTTCTAAGTCTGATTAAGGAATAATACTGTCTTCTCTAGTGCGTTTCACACTGTTACTCTAGATTATCAGGCTATGAGGATCCTAAAACCTGCCTAAATTTCTACCCACTCTAATTATAATCTGGATATTAAAAAACCCCCAGAAGGATAGCTATCAGAAAAGAGAGATCATAAATATAAAATGTTTTAAAGTTCCTTTTGGGTTCTCATTTCCATAATCTCTCCTTTTTTAGTGTTTTCACTTATGTGGTAGTGATTTTAGTTTCTGGTTTTTAGTAGAAAACATTTCACATGCAGGCTCTTGATGATAGGTAGATTGTTGCAAGCATGGTAGGTAGTGTGATAGTTTGGTATTCGGACAGACGTGAGTGAAGTCTTGATCCTGCCACTTAGTGGCTTTGGGCAAATGGAATTTGTTGTACTGACTCTGGTGGGTTGTGGCCAGAGCCAGAAATGACATAAATAAACACCCTGAATACAATTTGTTGCATGAATGAGTGAACATTCTCTAGGGACTTTAGAGGTAAAAGAAAGATAAACATGTCTTCTGGCTTCATAGAGCTGAGTGTTTTGAAAATAGAGACACCTACATTTCCATATTCAGGGACAGAACGTTAATGTAGGGTGAAGCCTAACTCTCTGCCACAGGACTGGACACCAACAAAGCCCACTTCAGCCCGAGTGGCTGTGCCCTGTGACTAAACCGTGCCATCACTGGGGAAGAATAATTCTGAGGATAATTACATTTTGTGGAGGTATTTTTGGAAACAGAAATGGTAGAAAGCTCATTCAGTTAAAATGGCTTTATTTCTATAGGAATTTTATTGGTATTAAAACAGTTTGCTCTGTCAGAAGCTGGCTGGCATGGTGATTTTTGCTAAAGCATTACTATGCACATGTTGATTGGCTTGGGAAGTGTTCTTACCTATTCAAGGTGATCAGAAAAAGCCCTCAATACATGTGTATAAGTCTCTGGACCTTAAAAGGACACACAGTGATCTTTTCCGTCTGAACTCCTATCATTCTATTATATTTCTTCATCTTTAAGTGTTGCATTGTATTATATTATTTCTGTTCCCATTTTCATATCCCCCCACATGCGTTATTAGAAGGGACACTCCCAGGAAGAGCAAAACTGCTTACCTATTTTAATCAGCCTCTGCAAACGATTTGAAGCCTACGAGGGTACTTAGGAGATGCTCACTGCTAATGCTGAGCACATCGACGTGCCCCTCAAGTGGGAAATAAAGTGTGGTTGTGCCTGACAGGAGGCCTCAAGCTATATTTAGAAAGACACTCGGCTTTGAGGGGCACCTAAGTGGCTCAGTTGGTTGAATGTCTGACGTAAGCTCAGGTCATGATCTCACAGTTCATGAGGTAGAGCCCCGCATCGGGCTCTGTGCTGACAGCTCAGAGCCTGGAGCCTGCTTCAGATTCTGTGTCTCCCTCTCTCTCTGCCCCTCCCCCACTTGCATTCTGTCTCTCTCAAAAATTAAAAACAGAAAGAAAAAGGGCTCTGGGCTTTGAAGCCCACCGGCCTGGTTTCAAACTTTGGCTTTGCCACGTAAGTTGCTTTTCAACCTTGAGAAAACCACTTTACGTCTGAGTTTCTAAAGTAAGGGACTTTAGAAATGATTATGATAATATATATTGACAGAGTTAGTGTGAAAGGAACCAGTTGGTATTGTGATCGATTCATGGCAGATGCATACTCTCTAAATTCCCTTCTTTTTGCTTTTGAGTGGGAAAAAATGCCCTCAAAGCACATATTCTTAAAACAAATAAAACGAAACCAAACCAGCCAAATGCCCTGTATAGATATTCAGATCATGTTACTCACTTCTCAGTGATCTTTAAAAAAATTTTTTTTTAGGTTTTTTTATTTATTTTTGAGAGACAGAGACAGCGTGAGCAGGGGAGGGTCAGAGAGAGAGGGAGACACAGAATCTGAAGCAGGTTCCAGGCTCCAAGCTGTCAGCACAGAGCCTGATGCAGGGCTTGAACCCACGAACCATGAGATCATGACCTGAGCTGAAGCCGGATGCTTAACTGACTGGGCCACCCGGGTGCCCCTCAATGATTTTTAGAAAAAATAATTTAAGCCAATGTTGCATTTCCTTTCATAATAGAAATTAAAAGCTCAAGGATCGATAATTTGGTCAGGTGTCAGGACTGCTTGGTACTGTGGGGCATCACGCTTTCTATCAGGCATCACACTTTCTATCAGGCATGCTGTGCCTGTGAAGTAGGTTCCTACTTCAGTTTGTTTTATGGGAGTTGTTTGAATTACTATATATCCAGGGGCTATGGTAGCCATAGTGAGTCATTTTAGCCATACAATGCAATCACTCATTCGCCACATATGGTTCAAAATATTTATTGTAGGAATAGAATTGTTGAAACAAATAGACCTCAGGTGAGTAATTCTGAAGGCAAATTGACTGACATGGTTTTTTTCTTCTATCCCCACATTCATTTGCTCTTGCATTCATTTTGGTCTGTTTGTATAAACAGATTCATTCATTTAATACATATTTGTTGTACACCCAAAGTGTGCTAATCATGGGCTCTGGTGGCAAAGAAGATTAAAAAATTTTATATATGTATATGTATATATATGTATATGTGTATACACACACATACACATCGGCACATACACACATTCGAGTACATATCTCTAGTATAATTGAATAAACAAATAAATGAATTTTATGTGTGTATATATATAAAACTTAATTGTCCTACCCATTTTGTGGAGGGATTTGTGGTGGCTTGCAGAAGCTGAGATGAACAAGTAAATAGTAGCAGAAGACCTTGTCCCTGGAGCCAGCCAGGTAGGTCCTTGTGTGATATCTGGCTGTGCCAATTCTAACAAAGATAGGAGGTCCGTTTGCAGCCCCAGTTAAATTATGTGTACTATTTATACATTTGAGCGTGTGTGTGTGTGTGTGTGTGCGTGTGCAAGTGGCTGGGTTTAAACTGGGGGAGTCAAGAAGGAACATTTGGACTCCCAGAGCTAGGACCTGGTGGTATCCTCATTTCCAGGCTCCTGGTTGTCTTCACTGGCAGATAGCTTCCATACTGGGTTAATTTTCTTTAATTGAAATTAGAACCATTGTAAACATGATCCTTGCTTTGTTTTTATTCTGCTGGCTCCTTCATGCTGAGCTCCAGCCTGACACACAGACAAGCTGGCTCCAGTCTCTACAACGTGCAGTTGACAAATATTACATTATAAAATGAAAATCGGAACGTTGAGTTGTGTCCCAGGCCAGATGAAGGGCTGATAAACTAATGTAGATGAGTGACAGGGCTGTGTTTTAGAGGGATTTCTTGAGATCTATTGTCCGCATTCTGATTGAGACCTCAGAGAGCTTCATCATGTACGCTCATGTACTGACATCTTTGCTCTAAAAGGTGCAGAAGTAGATCTTATCCAGAGGTTAACCATAATAGTATCTGAACTTGAGAACTGTCAGGAAAATTTAGAGGAAAAGTGTTGTTCAATTGTCTCAAGAAAATTGGGACTTGGGGCACCTGGATGGCTCCGTCGGTTAAGTGTCCAACTTTGGCTCAGGTCATGATCTCACAGTCTGTGGGTCCGAGCCCCACGTCGGGCTCTGTGCTGACAGCTCAGAGCCTGGAGCCTGCTTCAGATTCTGTGTCTCCCTCTCTCTCTGCCCTTCTCCCACTCATGCTCTGTTTCTGTCTGTTTCAATAATAAGTAAACATTAAAAAAGTTAAAAAAAAGAAATTAGGACTTAAAAGAATTTAGTATCGTCCATGTAAGCAATATGAAAGTAGCTCTACTCAATAAACAGTTACTAAGCCCCTGCTGTATGTCAGACATCTTAAAAGCACTGGAAAACAAAGGTGAATAACAAACTCATTTTTTGAAAAACCAGTAATATAGGGAAAGAATCCTCATCTTTCCTGTTACAAACAATTCCTCAGGGTATTCAAATAGTAAATGAAAGTTTCCTCTTTAAAGGGAGATTCAGGCTAATAAATGCAGAATAAACAATAGGATCAGAAGGTCACATTTTATATGCTTCTATGAACTGCATGTGTCTCCCCCAGTGAAGAAGCCCTGACTCCCAGGGTGACTATATTTGGTGATAGGGCCTAGAAGAAGGTAATTAAAGTTAAATGAGGTCATCGGATAGAGCCATAATCTGATAGGGCTGGTGCCCTTATAAGAAGAGAAAGAGACCCTAGACCTTGCTCTCTCTGTTATGTGAGACCACAGCGAGAAGGCAGCCTTCTGTAAGCCACTAAGAGACCTCTAACCAGGAGCCAGAGTGGCTGGAACCTTGCTCTTAGACTTTCCAGCCCCCAGAACTTTGGGAAAATAAATTTCTGTGGTTTAAGCCACTCAGCCCATGGTATTTTGTTATGGCTACTGCAGCAGAAAAACACAATAGTCTAATGAAATAAGGATTCTAAGCAGTGATTATCTATCTATTGCTGCTAATATCATGGAGAGAGGACCAGAAAATACAAGTCTCATGATAGAGGTAGATATTACTGCCTTTGAAGTCATAGTGCCAGAAATTCTAACCTGTACCTACTAAGCTTCTAGACCTAATTTATAGTAAATACAAGGGGTCAAGGGATGTTTCGTATGACAACGCAGTGATATCGTCAGCCTTGGCCTGGCTGTGGGAAACTACAACACAGATATGCCAGTTTCTTCAACATTTAAATTAAAGAGTAGAAAAAAAATGGAAGGAAAAGAAACTCTGTGGATTAAAAAAGAGGCATATCTACCGATTGCAGTTTATGGGCTTTTTGACAATCCTAGTTAAAGTAAACCTGCAGTAAAGAATGTTTTGGGGACAAAGAAATGTGAACACTAATTGGGCAGCTCATGAAATTAATGAATTATATAATTACCAGCCAGGATAATGGAATTGTGATTATATTTTACAAAGATGGTTATCTTTTAAAGATACATATTGAAATGTTTGTGGTTTGTGGAGGGAGAGGATACTGACCTCCAGGAATTGTTTCAAAATAATCCAAAGGAGGGGAAAGTATGTAGGAAAACAGACAAAGCAAAATTGGCCTTGAGTTGATAACGGTTTGAGGAAGGGTGATGGGTGAATAGGGCTTCATTGTAATTTTTTCTCTACTTGCTTGCAAATGTTTGAAACTTTCCATAACAAATATCATAATAGAAAGTTAGAAAATATGTAAAACCTCAATCTTTCCCTGAAGGATCTTAAAATGTAATAAAGATGGGCATGCATGCATGCAGATAATTCTGATAGCATGTGAAGGGCAGTGAAGGGGGGGACAATAGAACAGCTATGCTGTTCGTTATTAGAATTTCAGTCATTTTCTAGCCGGAGGCAATGTGCTCTGTTTGTTGATTTGTGAATTTGGCACCTAGAGGCAAATTCATACAGGCATGGATATTCTATGAAAAATATACTTAGTTATTTTCTGTAGGTTCAGACCCACTGAAAGATGCTCCCCCCCCCCCATTCCTCTCAATTCTTTGCTAGTAAGTGTTGCTTATAAAGAGTCCACACAGCAATGGTGGTTTCTCCATGAAATTGTTGATTAAGTATAACATTTGGCATTTGATGGTGACATAGCTGTACCTCATTATGCCAAACGAATGGTGGCTTGCCACACCTGCTGTCATTGCACTGTGCCAAGCCCTGGTTCTTCACCTGTAAAATGAAAATGTTAATGATCTGAGAATATCTTGAACTGGTATGATAGCTGTTAGCTCCTCTGTCTCCATGAGGATTGCTGGTTAAAAACACATGATACACTCTGGCTCTGTTAGGAAGGAAGAAGCACATTCTGGAAAGGTGCTAGGGGCGCCTGGGTGGCTCAGTCGGTTAAGTGTCTGACTTCAGCTCAGGTCATGATCTCACGGTTCATGGGTTCGAGTCCTGCATCGGGCTCTGTGCAGACAGCTAACTCGGAGCCTGGAGCCTGTCTTTGGATTCCGTGTCTCCCTCTCTCTCGGACCCTCCCCTACTTGCACTCTCTCTGTCTCTCAAAAATAAATTTTAAAAATTTTTAAAAATTAAAAACAAATAAAAAGGTGCTAGGTGGTTGTGGAATACACTGAAGGGTCAGAGAAATGGGCTGGAAGCTAAGCTGAGCTTTCAAAACCAGTACTCAGCACCACACTCCAGCACTGGCATGAGGGCCAACTGTGCCCACCACCCCGCCTCCTCCCAGGAACCCAAAGCCGCTGCAAATGGTAGAGAGACCAGGGCATCATCTGCACTGTTCCCTGTCACTTATGTCAGAAGGTTGATGTACTACTCAAAGCCTCTTTTCTTTCCTTAGGCTCCTCTCTTACAGACTCCTGCCTAGGAGTTTACGGCAGGTGAAACATGAGGTCTCATGCCACCATCCTGCAAGGGTGCCAGGGAGCAAAATGTTCTGGACTCCATCTTATGGAGCAGCATGGGGTATGGGTCCTCAAAGGATGTGGGATTCATTCTTACTGCTCTTCCTTCCAAACAGTATTACCTTCTTTTATTTTTTCTACATTTACTAAGTACTTAGCAACGGGCTAAATGAGACTACAAATAGACCCACTTTACGGATGAGAAAATAGACATGAAAAGAGATAAGTTTGCCTTCTGTTGGTTAGAGTCAGGATTTACCACTCTGTTTGTCTGACTCCACACTCCAAATGGGAAATCCCTATATGATGCTTCCTCTTTCAAGGCTCTTCCACTGTACTTAAATCCTGTTTCCTTTCCTTCAGTCTTGCCCTAAGTGTCTTGCCTATTAACCCCCTTCTAGTGCTATCTGTTCAAAGCTAAGCCAACCCAACAGCCCTCACACCTTGCAGAAGAGCTTTGGGAAAGTGGGTCGGATAAGCACAAAGACTCACTGGCGGTCCTAGTGACCAGGGTGTGAAGAAAAGCACATTGGTGTCATAGACTTCCCTTTGAGATGCTTCAGGGTAGAGCCTTTCCTGAGTTCCCCACCCCTTCTTCACTGGTCCGTGTGGCACTGAACACAGTGCTATGGAAAGAACATGAGCTACACTCATTTTGACTTGATTTCAAGTCCTGACTTTGTCACTTACTGGCAGCGTCAGCTTTGAGAGATGATTTAACCCTTGAGTTTTCTCATCTGTAAAATGGACCTTGGTTTAAGAGCTATGGGGCAGATGGTGCAGTGATATTTTGCCCCCACCCCACACATCTTAGTTTATTCTGTAGAAAGCAGAGTCTGAGACACAGCTCACCTGCTAGCATTTTTTTGAAACCCAAGGATGCAAGAGTGGAAGGGAAGTGAGGCAGTAAAGGAGGAAAAGCAAACAAATACAGAAGATGTGTTATTAAGGTGGTCACGGCTTCTCCAGAGCACACTGTTGGTGGCTCTGTCCCACAGGACATTTCCAGAAACACCTGGAGTCACTGATCCTAAGCAGTTTTTACAGGAAAATAAGAGCCAGCTGTTTACCAGCTGGATTCTTCCCACTTCTTGGTACGTATTGATCAAAGTCTGCCCCCTGAGACATTAACTTGTGGCCCTGGTGTGTGATGTGGACCCCCGGGAAGGCCCTGGAGAAGGCAGTGTGGAGCCTGGATTTCAGAGCTCCTGAGTCTTCTTCGTCATTGGGTGTTCTTGAAACAGTGGCAAGCCTCACTCCCAGCAGGAATGTGCAGAGACCATGATGGCCTGAGGTCTGCACAGTGTCTGTCACTGCATGCTTTGTGTTCACAGGAAGAACACGAACCATTATCCACCTGGTCTGCCAGAGAAGTGAGGCACATGGCCAGAGTCCAGGGGACAGGCTGTGCTGAGCACATCAGGGTGGTTTAAACTGGGTCAGAGACACCGTTCAGGGGATTAGCTGTCTTTGGAGTCGTGGTGGAAAGCAGCACTGATCCCACCACTGACACTGAAAACAGTTTCCCAGTCATTCCTGTTGTCAGCTCATCCAGTAAGTCTGACTTCTGGGCAATGCTCGAGAGGGGCACCCCCTGGATTCTGACTCACAAGCTAGGATTTGAAGAGGCCATTCTGGTGCAGGAGAGGGAGGCTGAGAATCCACATCAACCTCCAGGAGCCATAATGACAGGTGTCCAGAGGCACAGGTGTCTGTGCCCAGTGGGGACAGTATCTTCATGGAGGAAACCAATTCTGCTGTGAAAGTTTGGATGCCAATCGTGACATTTCCACAATCCAGGTCAGCGTCTCCCAGCTTCCCTGGAGACCCTGTGAGCTACATATATCATGTGATACACATTTAAATTCGCCAGGGTGCTTGTATCTAAAAGCCTGGGTGACACAGTGATGACAGGAGGATATAGATGAGTGGCACAGTCAGAGCCATTTTCCCCATTTGCTCTAGTCCCTATTGAAGCGTCTATGTCCTATTGCATGCCTAACTTTTCTGGACAGAGATTTGATAGGATGAAATCACAGGAAGGGGAAAAAAAGTTTCCAGCCTCCAAAGCCTGGTGACCTTGCGGAGGTTCATCCAAACTCCAGCAGACAAAATATTTGAGAGATAGCACAAGAATGTGAGAATTGGGTTTCTCTTCTCCTTCAGGCTCCCAGACAGGAAGTTTCTTTCCCCAGGATGGGGAGGGGAAGGAAATACGAGAAACCCTTCAAACCACCAGAGACAGTGTTCTGCCACTTCCAGATCAAGGCCTCTCAAGGCAGATATGAACTTGGGTTCTAGGGGGAAAATAAAGACTTCGTGTACCTGAGTTTGTGGCCTGAAATTGGCTCCTGTTACATGTGTAACAAGGAGACGAGACCCACGAAACCTTCAGCCTCCCCCAGCAGAGGCCAAACACAAGCGCTTAATGAGCGTGAGCACTGTTGTCATCACCTTGGATCTAGTTGGAAATGGGCAGGCATGTGCTCTGCTCCATCCAGTTAGCAAACGGCAATCTGGGTGCCCGGGGCAGTGGTGTGATCTGCAGGGGGAGAAGCCCAAGTGCTGCTGGGGAATCTCAGGCACCCAATCTTGCTCACGTGCGTTAGATCAGTGCTGTGCTTGGGTGAGGGGAAGAAACAAAAACCACTCTTACGAGCATCCCATCCTTTTTGCCCCATGGGTTTGTACAAGATGATCACAGCAGGTGTCTGCTGCTCCCAGTTTCACATTTACACTAATCTGGGGAAAGGGTTGATGGAGCCTTTAGGGCAAAGTCTATAAACATGGCCCGGTTCTCTGCGGAGAAGCTCTATGTGACCCCAAAGTGCATGTATTTCAGGAAGTTAATGTGCTTCTGAGGTGGAGGAGGAAAGTCTTGGTTTTGTTCCTCACTTCTGACTTGACTTATATTCCAGTATTCACTCAAAGAAATTTGTCACAATATCATTTGCAATTATGAAGGCCGAATGCTTCAATTCAGCAGAAAGCAAGCTGTGAGTGTTGCCTTTTGTGCCCTGATTGAGCTGTTGCCTTTATCTTAAGGAGCACTTACAAATTATAGTCACACAGTGAAGTTGATTATTCCTATTTGTTTTTAATTCTTTTAAGGTTTACTTATTTTTAGAGAGACAAGGCATGCGTGGGGGAGGGGCAGAGAGAGAGGGAGACACAGAATCGGAAGCAGGCTCCAGGCTCCGAGCTGTCAGCACAGAGCCCGATGCAGGGCTCAAACCCATGAACTGCAAGATCATGACCCGAGCTGAAGTTGAACGCTTAACTGACTGAGCCATCCAGGCGCCCCCTCTTCTTTTTTATTTTGAAGATAAATGAATTTTAACTACATTACATAGATCTGTTTGGGTATCGAAGAAAAAAAATATTCCTCAGTTTACCATAGCAAAACTGGCAACAAAGTTTCTTTACTGTCTCATTTTAATTTAAATTATTTTAATCCCTCTTAGATTTTTGGCCATTTTTATTACTCATTTTTATTTAATTTTACACTAGAACTGGACTTTTTTTGTTGTTGTTTTTAAGAAGAAATTTTTGAAGAGAAGATGGATATTACCACGATACCATGGAAGCATGGTAAATCCTCCTTGGTGTGGCGATGTTACTGAAGTTCTGCAGGAGATGCCCTGAGGAAATCCAGGCTGGGTTGTTTATGAGGGTTCATGCTGTCTGCAAGTTATTTTCAAATGTTTCAATGAGGAAAATGCATAGCAAGAGAGAAAAGATTAGGTATGTGTGGCGAATGATAATTCTTTTTCATGTTTATTTTTGAGAGGGGGAGAGAGAGTGAGCGAGTGAGCATGAGCAAGCAAGAGAGGGGGAGAGAGGGGGAGAGAGAGAGAGAGAGAGAGAGAGAGAGAGAGAGAGAGAGAATCCCAAGCAGGCTCCACAGTGTCAGGACAGAGCCTAACATGGCGCTCAATCTCACCATCTGTGAGATCATGACCTGAGCAGAAATTCAGAGTTGGAGGCTCAACTGACTGAGCTACCCAGGCATCTCAATGATAGTTCTTAAGTATAGGCAAAGGGTATATGGACATTTATTATACTATTCTTTCAGATTTGAAACTACTACTCTATTGAAGACCTTTAAAGACTATTTAATTGCAGTAATAGAGGTTGCAGGATGCTGCTCATGATTATCTTGGAATTCAGGGTTATAAAGATTCTAGAACTTCTGGTTTTCTGATAGTTTTAGGAAATTCCACTTCTCACAAGGGCATGGGGCAATAGTATTAGTTACTTCACACTGATCTCGTGCTAAGCACTTCTGTAAGATCTTACTTAATCCCCACAAGTACCTTGGGTATATCAGCCCAAACCCCCACCAACTCCAAAGGTGGGGGGGGGTATCAGCCCCATTTTATAACTGAGCAAAAATCCAATCTAGGATAGAAAAATTGGCAGAGCCAATAACCTGTGTTTGCCTCTATGTTATATGGTTTGACATTCAATCATCAGAAAAATAGTGGTTATCGCAAAATATATTAATTGAGTAAGGATATTTCAGTGCATGTGTTAAGATAAGGAACTAAAAAGACCAATATTGCTGCACAGTGGAGGCCACAGGCAGTGTGTGAGAGAGCTCAGTGTGCATCAGTGGAGGGCTGATTAGATAGGGGAGAAGGGGTGGGAATATGAGGTCATATACATATGTGAATGCATGTGTACATATGTATTAAACATAGTCATGTGTATATATATTAAAACATCATCAACTTTCTGTTTCCATAAATTTAGACGTGACTAGCTAAAACATGGTACCGTTCCTATCGATTCTTTAACGAATGTGAGAAAGACCAGAATAAATATAATAGACTCATAAACATGGTTCCAAGATGAATGAACTCAGTATGTTGGAGTTGCCTTATAGAGTTGCTTTATATTTCCTTGGAAATGAGACTTTTAGAAAAGCTTTATTTGCCTGTCTTTATCTTTGGAAAATCATCATGACTCTGACAAATATAAATTAGCTGGCCCTGTTTTTGTATTGAAGGAAGTTTCGCTAATATAATCTGAGAGGCTCAATAGTTAGCAAAAATGGCAAAAATGTTATTTTCTTTGTAATTTTAAATTAAGTTAATTTTTGGCTGTTCTTGTTACTCTAATCTAATTTTCTGCTGTAATTGGGCTTTTATTATTTTTTTCAAGACATAGCCAGTCATAAAAACTTAAATTTTGCAATGAGCCATTGGAAAGAAGACATCAGGCAGCTGTTGGTCCTACCCCTTCGTTTCTGAACCCATGTATTCTTTCTGTTAAAGACCCAGCATGGTAGAAAGGTCCTTGACTTGGCACATATACTGCATATTGGAGATGGTTCTCATCTTGCAGAATATTGCCTCCCATATGACACTGCAAATATGCTTTGCATAGGAGGTCTCAATGATGGCTGACAGTTTCTGGGTGGTTCTGTAGGTGATACAACCAGTGAATCCTATGATTATGGACTCCCTTTTGGACCTCCCTTTGCCATGAAGTGGGTCCTCTGGCCTGCTGTAATGTTATTTGGGATGCCATGTCAGTGGGTCAATGGTCCATAAGCCTTAGGACTGTGACACTGGCTGATGCCCAGAGGGCAGAACAAGACAAACCTATACCTAAAAATAAATTAGTTTTTCTCTTTTGAGAATAAAGCATTAGCTTTCTCAAGCATGGAATGGGCCACCAAGTGGCCACAAACTGGTTCCTTTTTCTCCTTCAGGAATGGCACCATACTGAGGACTCCATGTTAGTATGGGTTGTTTGCAGGTTGGATGTTAGGCAGCGGTAATAATGAAATAAGATTGGATAAGCTCTTGGGCCATGTGTAATATCCATCTCTGCTGCCATGGCCACTTTGTTCATGTGCTCAGTGTGCCATTGCTGGTGTTGCCAATGATAGAGGCTGGATGGCATCAACTGGCTGAAACACCTTGTCTCCTTGGCCACTTAGCTCCTTTTCCACGGTCAGTGCTTTCTGGTGGGCATTAACATGTCATACAGAAACATCACACTTTCTGCTCAGTCATGTTTGTCTGTCCAGAGGCATCTATTCCAGACCTCCTTGTTCTATTTGTCTTTTTCCTTTTAGGTGTCTGACCAGCAGGCCAGGCTATTTGCCACTGCCCCTGAGTTAGTATATTCCAACCTGGGGCAATTTCTCTTTCCACATAAAGTAGATAGCTGGATAGACCACTAAAAGCTATACCCAGCAGGAGGTTTTTTTTTTTTTTTTTTCTTCAAATCAATTCCTGAGTCTAGCACCTGCCTATAAGCCTAGTACTTGTAAACTGATTTTGGACTTTTTGTTCCTCCTTCAGCTGGTTGTTTGGGACGCCCCATATAGCCATAGCAGTAAGCTGAAGAAACAGTGATGGGTGCCATTGGGGTATAGACCAGCGGTGTTGTTCCTGCTTGATCTATGATGTACCCCTTCCAAAGTGAGATGGATTTGGGATGGACCTGCCCCATGTTTTGACCTTGTTGGTGTGATAGGATCCAGTTCATGATAGCAAATTCCAGCTACACAGTTACTTGGTTTCCCATAGTCAGGTGCTCTTCCTGTCAGGTTCCAGGAAGCATGATGCCTGGTGGATGTTTGGGGTTCTAGAAGCAGCATACATCATCGAGAGTATCAGTGTGGGAAGCCCCTAGGGGAAGTGGGTCATTGCACTTGCAGCACAGAATTATATACATTTTGAGAAACAACTCCTAGTGTGCTCCTGGGTTTGGCACGCCAGTACAATGTTGAATAGCAGAGACAAAGATAAGCCTTCTTGTTTCTGTTTTCAAAGGGAAAATACTCAATACTTCAACATTTAAGTATGTTTTCCTGCAGGTTTTTTGTAGATACCCTTAATTAAAGGTAGTTCCTTCTTCCACTTTTCACTTGCTAAGAATTGTTTTAAAACCATTATTAATTAATCTTGGTTTTTATCAAATGCTTTTTGGGCATCTATCGAAATGATATGTATTTTTCTTTAATATGTTAACATGAAGAATTTCAACAATTTTTTTATATTAAATCACAATCATGCGTTTCTGGGACAATTATTATGTGACCATAAAGATTGTCTATTTTATACCTTATTGGTTTTGACTTAACACTTTGTTTAGGGTTTTTGCATCATTCTGGTTAGGTGGTATAAGTCTTATACTGTCCTTGTCAGATTTCTGACTTTTAGTTCTAAAATCCACTCTTCCTTGATCTAGTTTGTGATACTGGAGTTCAGATTCTGCAAAATGCATTAGCATCTTTCTTCTCTGTTGGTTGTGGCTTCTGTGTTCCCTCAGAAGTATCCTCTCAAACCACTAGCCTCAAATAGCTTGCATCAAAAATGAATTGGAAGAGATCGTACTTCTTCTGTACTCTGAAATTATTTCAGTAAAATGAAAATATTTCTTTCTTGGATGTGTTTAAGTATTCAGTGTGAAACCACTTGAATTTGGAACTTTCTTATACAAATATGTTCTTCTACTGTTTCAATTTTTTAACAGTTATAAGACATTTTAAGTATTTTTGTTTTCTTGAGTTGGTTTTCATGAGTTATATGTTTTTTTCTGGGAATTAATATATTTAACCGAACTTTTCAAATTTGTTGGTATAGAGTTATCAGTAACATCTTATTACTATCTTTCCAATATTTGTAGAGCTTAATGTAATGCTTTGGTTTTTACGGGGTTGGGCTGGTTATTTTTGTTTTATTTACTTAGGAGGTTACTACCTATAAAGAATTGTTTAATGACACATAAGAAATTTCATAGATGAACCAATCTGCATGATTCTTAATGCCTTTGAACTCTGTCAATGATTTGGAATTCAGAGACATACAGACGTGATTTGTGCCCTGTGGGTCTTTAAAGGAAGTTGGATTGAAGAGAGAGATAAAGAAACAGGACACAGAGTGGAGAAAACATATGCCAGAGTTTGGATTGGCTGGCTGAGCTCAGAGTGTCAAAGAGTCTAGTGTGTCCATGAGTTACTCAGTCTCCTAGAAACTATACCAGGGACTTGAACAGGGAAAGCTTACTATCAAGAAGTGTTAACTATGTAAAAGATGGTTATCTTTAAAAAGGTGGAAAAGAATTTTAAGGTGTAATAAAGGTGGGAGATGCAAAAAGCAGCTACTACCTATAGGACTATGGGAAAAGTAAACTTAGAAAGAGGAGGGCCCCACCATACGGGGCAGAGGTTATGGCTGCTGGTGCAGAAACATACCACCTGCCCCGCTAGGGAAGAAGAAACTGGTTGGGGTGCTCTTGGTGCAGAAGTGTAAAAGCCACCCCAGCTTTCTTGACTTCTGCTGGGACCAGCTCATGATGACCATTCCATTGCCACACACAAAACACCCATTTCTCCTCCTCCACACAGACACTCTCCCTCTGGCAGCCCCTATTGGCAAAACCTAACATGGACCCAACTGGCAAAGGAAATGTAAATGGCCGTCTGAGCTCCAGAATCACAAAGTAGAGCAAAAAAGGGGGGGGAGGTATGGAGCTGAGAGGCAGTAACTTGATAACTGACCGGGTTCACATGCAGTTTGAAGCTGCACTGACTAGCCACCTACTCAATTGCGCAAGCTTCTAACCCTGCACTGTTTTGTGATCTGGAAACAACAAGACTATGTGTAAGCAAAACAAGAAAAACAAGAGATCTGAAGGTTCTCCTGAAGTGAACTCTTTTGGAATCAGTGGTCACACAGCACAGTAAAGACCCCTTTGCCAGAAGGGAGAAGCCAATCAGGCCGTAGGGAGTTGTATGAGATGGCCAGCAGTGCACACAAGCATGGAAAATGGTGGAAAATGAGTGGTATAGGAGAGTTGTCCAGGGTTTAGGAACGTAACTGTGGAGCAACCCAGCAGCAGCAGTCAACAGAGCAGAGAACGCAGAACACCAGGCAGCAGCTCACATCTGCTGGGAGACCACATCACATGGCACATGTCCACACATCCACTGCCACTTTCATCCCAAAGCGCTACTCTTTCTTTGTACATTTCATCTAATCTGCTCTGAGTCCTCCTTCCATACTGGGCAGTAGCAAATTCAATTCCAGTTACTTCTGTAGTTTTTGTTTCCACAAGGTCCTAAAATAAACTCAGACTTATGTTATATCACAAAAATGGTGTCCATTGAGGTTAACAATCCTTTGGTTTCTACTTTTGCTACCTGATGTTGCTCTCAGACCCTGGTTCTTAAGCTCCAGTGAAAGATTCTGCTCTGAAATTACTCATATCCTGATTCTAGGAACACTCCATTGGCTGCAGACTCCCCTCTGGGTTACATATCTGTGCTGCTAATCTTTTGGCATGGGGTCCAACCTCTATATTGTCTTATTGTCACCCCCCACTTAGGATGTAGGAGCTAAATGCAGGATGGGTTCCATGTGTCACCACTTCTGGGAATCTAATAGTAAGAGAATAGACCCCCGTAAATTCCACACTCCTCAGGTCAGCTCATATATCAGCTTAGACTTCTCTCCACCTTCAAAATGTTGGGGGATGACTGTCCGTCCATTACATGGCCAGTAGATTCTGCTTAGGGCCCTATGTGTCAGCCATGGGAGTACACTACTCAGATCTCCTTCAAGAAAGAGCCTGATGAAGGTTAGGGTATAGTCTTCAGCTGCCACACCATCAGAACTGTCAGTCCTGTGTTCACACCAGAGTCCCATGTTCCTCAGGCTACTCCTAGCCAATGACTCAGCATGGCAGGGGTACTAGAGTTGGGTCCTTCTTGCCAATGCTGGACTTCCCTAACAGGCATTATTTGTTCTAAGATGTCACATTGGCCTCGGTAAGACAGTCTATGAGCTGCAGTGTGGTCAGGGGCTCTTATTCAATCTTCCGTCATCCTTTTCATCACATATGTCAGACTAGCAACACATTCTGAAGCTCTCCAATTTATGCCCAAGTCTCCTCTCCTTTATCCTTTACAAGATAAACTTGGACCTGTAAATCCATCTTGGTGTCTGCATTTTGGAGGATCTGAACCACCATAATCTGTAGTATAAAATTTACAATCCTCTTACCTCACCTCAAAGATGCAAGCTGTTCACACCCCACATCATAAAGCTTGGCTACAATCTTTTATTGGGGGAAGAAATGACACCACAGCAGTGAAAACAGAGACTGAATTGATATCTCACTAAATCATATTGCCAAATAGGCAAATTTACTATGTACTAAAAAACCACCAATATATGTAAAGACATATAAACCAAGGTAGTTTACATTTTTATGTGGAAATAGGAGAAAGAAATCAGAGAGGCAATAGGAGGAAGAAAATAGTATTCACAATCAGTCAGCAAATGTGTGGTCTTGGAGAATCTCTTTCTCTAACAAAATCTAATTTTAAACTGAAGAGTTGCAACCAATAAAGATTAAAATGAATGTCAATAGTCTGAGCCCTGCTTTCATTTCCAGATGATGTCATTCTGGCAATAACAAAAGAAATGCCAACATTTGAAAATTATGAAAATTATTCTTGGAACAGGAAACAATGAAACAAAGTAAAAAGTCATATAAAGCAGAGACAAAAGGAAAAATGAATGGAACTGAAGATAAAAAGTGGAGAATGATCCAGTAAGAGTGACTGGTATTTACTTCGAAAAGTACAAAGCAATTCAGAAATGGGGAAACTATTAAAAGAGTATGTATAGAGCTATATTTATCATAGGAAAATAGACAAGACTTATCAATGAGCTACTTTTACCAACTTACCTATGTAACAGTGATACATGGGTCCCACCAATAGATACATTTCACTGAAGGTGGCGGTTTTCATGGTGCTACAGGATAACGGAACAAATGTGGAGGAAGCTCACTTTTCAGTACCAAGCAGGGAGCTGAGTGTAATTCTCTAGTTGTCATTTGTGTTCAACCTTAACACAATCAGCAGATAAAAGAACAAACAGAAACCAGGCGGGGGGAGGGACTTTAAATTTCTATAACTCCAATGGAAATACTGTGGGAAAGAGAAGGAAAGATTTTTGAAAGCCAAAAAAGAAAACTTACAAAAGGATGCAGAGATGGTGCAGAGTACAGGGGTCAGGCCAAGTGCTGATACTACGAAAACTGGAATGGTTTTCACAAGGCAAAAATAGAGGATGTGGTCAATGCGCATAGTAAGGGCTGCAGGGAACTGATCCACGATAAACTGAGTGTGTCGAGTACTGTGTCTTACCTACATGCTCTTACTAAAGGGCAAGGTCAAAATCTAGGGCAGGAAAGTCAGGAACACACACCTTCTAAATTCATCAAAACAAAACAGAGTTGGAATTAGTTGACTAGGATTATATACAAGACAGAACAGGTAGAATGAAGTGAAGAGCCTTATGACCCTTAGAATTAAGAGACTAAGGATGAGAAAAATCGCATTATGACTTTCTGGAAGAAGGGAAACATGAAAGTCTACAAATGTATAAAGAAAAAGAAAATATATAGCTCCAAAAAATTACATAGAATGTATGATGGTAAACTGAGTTAAATGAGAACACAAGCAATTTGAATTTTTATAAGATATTGATGTTCAGTATTTGTGGAGGTTTAGTTGACATCAAATCCTTAAGAAATCCTGAAAATGTTAGGGGGAAAAAACCTCCCTAACAAATTCATTTAATCCAATATACTTTTGTTAAGGTTCTACTCTGTAGAGATGGTTCTGTTTTGAGTCCATACAACAATGACTGAGTCTGCCTTCCTGTCCCAGGTGGGCTTACCATATGCGAACACTGGAGGTCAGGGAAATGGCTCATGCTCTGTAAGGAGGCGTGTCACCTTTCTCTTGTTGCTCTAACCAATTACCACAAATCTAATAGCTTAAGAAAACACACATTGATTATCTTCTAGTTTAGAAGTCCAAAATAGTCCCAGTGGGCTACAATCAAGATATTGGGAGGGCTGTGTTTCCCTGGAAGTCCTAGGGGAGGATGTAGTTCCTTCCCTTTCCTGGCATTTATAGCTCATGTTACCTGGCCTGTTTCCATCTACAAAGGAGGAAGGATGGCTGTAGTGTTTCTCAGGCTGTGTCCCTCTGACACTGACTTTCTTGCCTTTCTCTTTCACTTACAAGGACCAGTGGGCCCATGCAGACAATCCAGGTAACCCCCTGTTTTAAGTTCAGCTAATTAGCAACCTTAATTCTCCCTTGCCATCCAAAAGCATATGCAACAGGATCTGGGAATTAGTACATAGACATCTTTGGATGTACTCTTCTCAGCACATAAGAATTCTCCGGATACAGTGAAGTGGGGAGGTATTGATTTATTCAATAAATACTAATTGACCACAGAGTAGGTATGTCTGGCATGTTTTAGACACATCAACATTGTACGTTTTTTCATTCTTCATGTAAATAATGAGAGCTTATTGGAAGGTTTTATGTGAGGCAGTGATGTGATCAGCTTTGTGTTTCAGAAGTCAATTTTTATTTCAATGCAGAAGACATTGGCAATAAAGGAGAGACTGGAGACACACGAGTCAGGAAACTATTGCAATGACATAAATGAGGAAAATAATGTAGGAGCAGTCTGAAGAATGAAAAGAAAGTAAAATTAAGAAGTTTAATTTTGTAAATGTGAGGATGTGTCGAGTTTGATAATGTACCTGTGGGATGTCTGATCAATCGTGTCCAATAGTTGCCTTAATCTTCAAGTTTCGACTAGAAATATAATTTTACTTTAGATTGGTTGCTAACCGAGAGGGAAAAATGGAGAACACCACTCCTAACTCCTTTGTGTGGTCCATCCGGCTTTCCCAAAGGCAGGGTAGGGAGAGCCTCCCTACTGTAGTTGCAAATGCAAATTCAAATTTTATGTTTCCCTGTATGTGACTCCCCCTGTATGGAAATTTTGTTTCCCCGTAGGTGTCTCGCTCTGGACTTCAAGTTTCTGTATGTCAGTGATTGTGTCTTATTCATCTCGGCATTTCCAGCACATAGTAGAGTACAGACCCAAATGTCCTCTGGACATTTGATGGAGAAAGAATGAATCCAGTACAAGATGGGGGTCTTCCCCATTTACCTGTCGCGGATTATGAACCTGGGGTTCTCTCTAGTCCAGTAAGAGAGTGGACGCAAAACTGAATATGAGAGAGTTAATGTCCGGGAGGAGATAAATAGGGCTATCGTCTCCATATTTATTGATCTCACTAGCTATTACCCCCATGGAGAATGTGAAGGAAACAAAGCCTTACACACACGAATGTGGAGAAAACAATCAGACAGTCATCATTAACTTGTGTGTGTAAGAAGCAAAGGGTCTGGGGGGAAGTGGAGTTTGTGATCAAAGTACAATAGGACATTGGCATCGGATGGAAAGGAATGTCCTGCAGGTGATATAACAAGTTACTCATGATTCCGTTATAACATCTTGCTCGCTAATCCAGGTGCTTTTGCCCCATAGTGGCAGCTTTCCACCCTAAGTTTTTTTCTAACCCATTTATGTAAGTAGAACCTATTTGCCTGCCATTTAAAGGAGAGGTTGAGCAGGGAAAAAGCCAATTAAGGATACAGTCACAAGAAAATGGATTTTAAAATATCCTGAGTGAGAAGATACTACAAAGAAGCATAGATTGAGTGGTTTCATTATTAGGTTCCTTCGGCGCTTGTAAAAAGAAAAGAACAGTTCTAACGTATTTCATGAAAATGTCCTGAATATCTGGATGTGGTAAGCATTTGCATAGAATGCAAATTCTGCATTCTAATGTTTATCAGGAAATTAGACAGGATTGGAGGATTTTAAGTCCATATAGAATTTGGTCTTTTATGGGACGCCTGGGTGGCTCAGTTGGTTGGGTGCTTGACTTTGGCTCAGGTCATGATCTCATGGTTCCTGGGTTCAGGCCCTGCATCAGGCTCTGTGCTGACAGCTTGGAGCCTGAACCACCATGCTTTGGATTCTGTGTCTCCCTCTCTCTCTGCTGCCTCCCCTGCTCACACTGTCTCTCTTCCTCTCAAAAATAAATAAACACTAAAAGAATTTTTTAATAAAATAAAAGTATCTGGACTCATGAGAAATCCACATTTGGAACACAGGATGACCCTGTAAGCAGGTTAAGTGGATTAAACAGCTGTTTGTAGGGATAAAATGAATATAATCATTGATTTTTATTCATCTGGCATGTAGTCTTTTCCTCAAATATATTAAAACCATGTCATGACTAGCTGATGGCACATTAGATTTTTTTGAACCTATAGTTTCTAAAATAGCACTAAAGACATTGTTGTTTAAAGACAAAATTACAGAATCTCTATATACTCCAAAGGACTGGGCCATTATTTTGCAGTGGCAGAATTTCTCTGTGAAAAATAAAACTACTCCTGGGGGCATGTTTTCCTTGACCTTGTGCAAAGGCATAAGGGACTTTGTGGTCCTTATGAGGATCAGTAAGCCGTGGATGAGGCCTGTCTGAGAAGGTTCTCCGAAGTGGAAGGCTTTCTTTCTTTTTAAAATGTTTTTAATTTTTCTAATGTTTAATGTTTTAATTTTTTAATGTTTAAGGTGAATAAGCATTAAAAAATTTCAATGTTTTTTTTGAGAAACAGAGTGTGAGTGGGGGAGGGGCAGAGAGGGTGGGAGACACAGAATCTGAAGCAGGCTCCAGGCCCTTAGCTGTCAGCACAGAGTCCAATGCAGGGCTCAAACGCATGGACTGTGAGATTATGATCTGAGCTTAGGTCAGACACTCAACCAACTGAGCCTAAGCCGAAGTCGGATGCTTAACTGACTGAGCCACCCAGGCTCCCCAAAGGCTTTCTTCTTACTTGGTTTTTCAGGAGAATAGCAGTCAGGGTTCAGCCATCACTGGCTGCTTCTGCAAGTGGATCAACCTGTTCACTTACTCTGATTCGCCTAGTTATGCCCGAAGGTCATTTTCTGATTAGTGGAACAACCTGTCAGCCCAGCCGCATTGTTCAGTGAGTCTTCACTGCTTTGCTTTATTCACCTACATAAACACAGCCTCTGCTTTACTCCTGCAAGAAGAAAGCAAACACTTATTATACCCTTTTAAACATTTTAACTCCTGTCTCTCTGCAATAAGATGAAGAATGTTTCGCCGTTATGCTCTGGCTCTTCCTTTCTTATCCTGTACCAGAAAGATCTAAATAATTCTTTGTGCATTGGAAGGTGTGATGAATCATTACCCTTTGGTGTTCTCATCTTATATATAACGTTGTCTTCTGAATTTTCTTGAGAATAGTCTCCATGGTGTTTCAATTTCTGTGGAAGATTCTGGAAACCATACTCTAATGGGAGGATCATGTGGAAGAGGGGTTAAAATGAATGTTTTTGTCTCTTCAATTTAGAATGCAAATTGTTAGGTGTGAGTCAATTCAATTTGAGTTAATTAAAGAAACATGTATTGAGTGGCAATTACATGTCAGCTACTCTGCTGTGCCTGGAGCTACAAAGATGAATAAGATTGTAACTTCCTTCGTTGATATTAAAGTTTGCCAGGAAAGTCAAGCAAATAGAACAATAGAAGCACAATGAGATAAAAGCTGTTCAGAAATGTCCACATGACACTATGGAATCACACAGACTAACCAAAAAGTAGTATCTACTTTAGAAGTTTAAAGAGGATTTATCCTCTATAATTTAATTATATTCACCCCCCAAAGAGGACATTCTTCTATGTAAGAAACTTGGTCTCCTGTCACTGGAGGTTTGCAATCTGAGATTAAACTAGAAGGGTAGTAAAATGGGAAAGGGGATGGTATCTGGTTGGCTGGGACACTGATAGTCTTTCTAAGGCTGAAATTCAAGTAGTAAATCCCTGTGCAAACTCAACAGATTCCTTGATGAGGCTGAACTCACTGCCTGGTAATCCAACTCTCACCCCCATTCACCTGCCGTAATACACCTAGCGATGCTTTTCACCAAAGAGGACTTTGAGGTCTAGAGCATTCTACCCCTGTCACATTGCCTCTTCCATTTCTAAGGAGTCTCTGACTCAGATTCCATCACAGTCACTGTTGTCTAGAAACATCTTCCATCACTGTCTTCACAATGATGCTACAATACCCTTCTGGGTATTTCTGCAAAGAGAATGAAAACCCTAATTCCAAAAGATATTTGCACCCTTATGTTCACTGTAGCATTATTTATAATGGAAATTGCCTAAATGTCCACTGATGGACGAACGTATAAAGAAAATGTGGTCTATATGGAATCTTGTTCAGCCAAAGAAAGGGAAATCCTGCCATTTGCAAGAATGTGGATGGTCGGTCTCTTTAAGATTTCACCTGTATTCTGCCCAGCTGGTGCCTGTTGAGCCATTTATCTGCTCGAGGAAGTTACTCTCTTTCAGTTTGGCTTACAAAGCTGCCACGTACAGATCTGGAGGGGCTCGCCTCTTTCTTGGGTGTCTCCTCTCCCTCTGTGTATAGGACCAGTGTGCAAACCAACACATAGGAGAGAGAAGAAGTGGCCAGTCAAGAGAAGTAAGAGTTACTACGGTTATTATTTTGTTCTTTCTAAGCCTTATTCTTCTTTTCCTTGTCTTGGCACATTAGCAAGGCTCTCCAAAGCTGTGTTGCGTGGTAGCAGTGATACTGGGTATCTTTATCTTCTTTCTGACTTTTGTGGGTATATTTCTAATATTTTCTGTAAAATTTGGATAGATACCAATTTAAGAAAATTCGTTTTATTCTTAGTATGCCACAAGTTTTATTTTTTAATCATGAAAGGATGGTGGAGATTATTTACTTACTCATAAAAACTTACATTGTATTTAATTTAATCTGTTAATGTGATCAATTAATTGATTTCTTAAAATGTTGAATCAGTTTGGATTGTTGGGTTAGGCACTCTTGTCTACAGCATTTGATTCTATTGCTAAATGCTGATTTTCATTTATTTTTATTTTAAGCTTTTTTCTAATGTTTTATTTGTTTTTGAGAGAGAGAGAGAGAGAGAGAGAGACAGTGTGACCAGGGGAGGCTCAGAGAGAGGGAGATCTAGAATCTGAAGCAGGCTCCAGGCTCTGAGCTAGCTGTCAGCACAGAGCCCGATGTGGGGCTGGAACCCATGAACTGCAAGATCATGGCCTGAGCCAAAGCCTGATGCTTAATTGACTGAGCCACCCAGGTGCCCCTGATTTTCATTTATTTAAAAAAATGTGATTTTTGATTCTGTGAGTGAAGACTGGCCCATGGCTTTC
This sequence comes from Mungos mungo, assembly GCA_004023785.1. Taxonomy (NCBI): domain Eukaryota; kingdom Metazoa; phylum Chordata; class Mammalia; order Carnivora; family Herpestidae; genus Mungos; species Mungos mungo. The sequence goes on from PISW01000493.1 coordinate 472,969, forward strand.
TTGGGTTCCCTAGTTTTGGGATCAGTGTTTTTCCAGAATTATGAAATGAGTTGAATTATGAAATTACTTTTACTAAACGCTGGAACAGTTTGTGTGAAATAGGGATTATTTGTTGCTTGTAGCTTTGATAGAAATTTTAAGTTTATTTTGAGAGAGAACGTACGTGTGCAAGCAGGGGAGGGGCAGGGAGAGGGAGGATGTTAAGCAAATTCCATGCTGTCAACACAGAGCTCATGCTTATTGATCTCACATGAGCTGAAATCAAGAGTCAGATGCTTAATTGACTGAGCCACCTGGTACCCTGGTTTCATAGAAATTTTTGTAAATCATCTGGGCCTGGTACCTTTTCGTTAGGGAGGGCATCTTTGAATATCATTTACTTTTTCTTGTAACTTTCTGGCTGTGATTATATTAGCCACAGGCATCGTGGTGTGGTCAGGAAGCTCAGGTATTGTGGTACTAACAGACCCAATGAATTGCTACAGTGGCTTTGTCCAGTATCCTATGCTAATTCAGAAAAATTCTTTTCTTCCAGAAATCCCCTTTCCTCTCTGCCTTATGTCTTATTAGTGCTGTTCTTGAAATCTGAGTGTACTCCTATTTTGTAATGTTATCTATGTGAACAGACCAGGACTCTCTGGTTGTTAGACTTGACCTCAGGATACTTTGTGGGAGAAATAAGATTCCTTCAGCTTCATCATAGCCATATACACATGCACTTCTGTCAATATAATGAATGGCTTCTCCCTCCTCCCTCACCCTATGTAAATTTTGATAGGTCCTCATAAGGGGTAAGAGGTGAGCAGGAATTTGGTTTTGATCTACAAGTAAAGCAGGGAAGGGGGAGGTGAGGCAGGCAAGCAAGAGAAGTCTGGGAGTCTCTGTGCTAAATAATGGTGTGTTTAAATAATACATGGATTTTTTTATTCCAGTGTAATTAACATACAATGTTAATTCCAGATGAACAACATTGATTAAAAAGATCTATACATTATTCAATACTCACCATCATGTATAGTCAAATCTGTTACCATACAATGTTATTATAGTATTATTGGCTATATTCCTTATGCTGTACTTCTGCATCTCTGTGACTTACTTATTTTTTAACTGGAAGCAGGTACCTTATAATCCCCTTTATTTTCTTTTAATTCTCCCCATCCATCTCCCCTCTGACAACCAAGAGTTCTCTGTATTTGAGAGTTTCTTTGTTTTTGTTTGTTTGTTCGTTTTTTATTTTTTAGATTTCACATATAAGTGAGGTCATGGTATTTGTCTTTTATCTGTCTGACTTGTTTCACTCAGCATTATACCCTCTAGGTCCATCAATATTGTTGCACATGGCAAGATCTCCTTCTTCATAGCTGAGTAATAATATTCCAGTGTGTGTGTGTGTGTGTGTGTGTGTGTGCATTTTATTTTGGTAAAGACTCCATAGTGGAATTAATGGATCATATGGTAGTTCTAATTCTTATTTTTGTAGGAACCTCCATATTGTTCTCTAGAGTGGCTGCACCTGTGTGCATTCTCAGCAGCAGTGCACCATGGTTCCTCTTTCTCCATATCCTCTCTAACACTTATTACTTCTTATCTTTTTGATGCCAGTGATTCTGACTGGTATGAGGTGATACCTCCTTGTGGGTTTGGTGTGCACCTTTCTTAGTGACGTTGGACATCTTTTCATGTATCTGTTTGCCATTTGTGTTTCTTTTGTGGAAAAAAAATCTATTCAGGTCTTCTGCCTATTTTTAATCAAATTATATCATTACATTTTTTCATGGTTATTGGTCTGCTCAGATTTTTCAACTTTATTAACTTATTTTAGTAAATATTTTTCCTAGAAAAAGCATTTTGATAAATTTTTCATATTAACATAAACTGATAGCATTTTTTATTGTAAAATTTCTTCATGGTTACTTTTCATTTTTCCCATCTTAATATTGTTTGTGTTGTTTTTCCCTTGATATAACTTCTCAGAGATTTGTCTATTTTATCTGATATTTTAAAGCATCTCTTTTTTTTCTGATCTGCGTTGCTTTTGCTTTTTATGTTATTTCTGTGGGTTTTGTTTTTGTTAGATTTTAAAGGTTTTCTTTGCATTTATCTTTATTTTTCCTCCTATTGAATAGAAAACATAACTTATTATTTTCAATCTTTCTTGCTTTCTAGTATGTTTAAGACTATAAGTACCACTTAACTACACCTCAGAGTGTTTGACAGGTACTAACTGGGTTGACATTCTGTTTCAAATCTTTTGTAATTTTTTCTTCTGATGTCCTTTATTCATGACTGAGATAGAATTTTGTTTGTACATCTATAGGATTTAGAGAAACTTTTTTTTGAGGATAATTTATACTTCTACTGTGATAAGTGAATGCTATTTGATAACAACTGTGATTTGCCTGAGTGCTTGGGTCGCTCAGTTGGTTAAGCCTCCAACTCTTAATTTCAGTTCAGGTCATGATCTGGTTTTATGGGTTTTGAGCCCCATGCTTAGACTCTCTCTCTGTTTCTCTCTCTCTTTCCCTCCTCCACACACATTATTTCTCTCTCTCAAAATAAATAAACTTGAAACATGTGATTTGTTGACACTTCCTTTGAAATTTAATACGTGGTCAGTATTACTGATTTTGCTTGCTTCAAAGCATATATATTCAGTGTTGGTGTAATCAGGTTGTTAATGGCATAGGTTATGCTTTTCCTTGATTTTTCGATTTTCAAGAAGTAGTTAAAAATCTTCAGTTACGATTGAACCTGTGTTGTTTGGGTTGGTATTTCCTTGGATTAACATTTTCCATGTATTTAATATAAACTTTTATGGTGTTACAAATATAATGTAAATAAATATGGTGTCATAGTGTTTTGAGTGTTCCTCTTGTTTTTTTTAAAATTCATCCTAAGAGTGCATTTAACACTTTAAATACATTGTGTCTAGTAATAAATTTGGCCTCTTCCATCGCATTTTGTGTTTTGTGATATTCCTTTCTCTTTTATTCTCTTCCTGTTTTCTATCAAACTGTGTGAACTTTTAAAAAGATTATTTGCTTCCTTTTTTCCACTTTAATAGTTTGGAAGTTAGGTTTTTTTTTTTTAAACTTAAGGACTATTTTATTTATATTTTATTTTTTCAATATAGTTTATTATCAAGTGGGTTTCTATATAACGCCCAATGCTCATCCCAACAAGTGCCCTCCTCCATGCCCATCACTCATTTCCCCCTCTTCCCCATTCCCCCCATTAACCCACAGTTTATTCTCAGTATTTAAGAGTCTCTTATGGTTTGTCTCCCTACCTCTCCTTAACTATTTTTCCCCCTTCCCTTCCCCTATGGTCCTCTGTTAGGTTTCTTTTTTTCCAAATATGAGTGGAAAACATATGGTATCTGTCTTTCTCTGCCTGACTTATTTCACTTAGCATAATATCCTCCAGTTCTATCCATGTTGCTACAAAGGCTAGATTTCATTCTTTCTCAGTGCCATGTAGTATTCCATTGTATAGATAAACCACATCTTTTTAAAAATTTTTTTTATTTTAATTTTTAAAAATTTATTTTTTTAAAAATAGTTTATTGTCAAATCGGTTTCCATACAACACCCAGTGCTCTTCCCCACAAGTGCCCTCCTCCATCACCACCACCTCTTCCCCCCCTCCCCCTTCCCCTTCAACCCTCAGTTCATTTTCAGTATTTAAATAGTCTCTCAAGTTTTGCATCCCTCTCTCTCCCCAACTCTCTTTCCCTCTTCCCCTCCCCCTGGTCCTCCATTAGGTTTCTCCTGTTCTCCTGTTAGACCTATGAGTGCAAACATATAGTATCTGTCCTTCTCTGCCTGACGTATTTCGCTTAGCATGACACCCTCAAGGTCCATCCACTTTCCTACAAATGGCCATATGTCATTCTTTCTCATTGCCATGTAATATTCCATTGTATATATACATACCACATCTTCTTGATCCATTCATCAGGTGATGGACATTTAGGCTCTTTCCATGTTTTGGCTATTGTTGACAGTGCTGCTATGAACATTGGGGTACATGTGCTCCTATGCATCAGCACTTCTGTATCCCCTGGGTAAATCCCTAGCAGTGCAATTGCTGGGTCATAAGGGAGTTCTATGGATAGGTTTTTGAGGAACCTCCACACTGTTTTCCAGAGCGGCTGTACCAGTTTCCATTCCCACCAACAGTGTAGGAGAGTGCCCGTCTCTCCACACCCTTGCCAGCATCTATAGTCTCTTGATTTGTTCATTTTAGTCACTCTGACTGGTGTGAGGACTTCTTCTTACTCCATTCGTCAGTTGATGGACATTTAGGCTCTTTCCATGATTTGGCTATTGGTGAAAGTGCTGCTATGAACAGTGGGGTACATGTGCCTCTATGCATCAGCACTCCTGTATTCTTTGGGTAGATTCCTAGCAGTACTATTGCTGGGTCATAGGGGAGTACTATTGTTAATTTTTTTTGAGGAACCACCACACTGTTTTCCAGAGCAGCTGTACCAGTTTACATTCCCACCAACAGTATAGGAGGGTGCCCGTCTCTCCACACCCTCGCCAGCATCTATAGTCTCTTGATTTGTTCATTTTAGTCACTCTGACCAACGTGAGGTGGTCTCAGTGTGGTTTTGATTTGTATTTCCCTGATGATGAGTGATATTGAGCATTGTTTCTTGTGTCTGTTAGTCAACTGGATGTCCTTTTTGGAGAAGTGTCTGTTCATATCCTCAGCCCATTTCTTCAATGGATTATTTGTTGTTTTTTTTTTTTTTCAGGTGTGGAGTTGGTGAGTTTCTTATAGATTTTAGATACTAACCATTTATCTGATATGTCATCTGCAACTGTCTTTTCCCATTCCATTTGTTCCCTATTAGTGTTGTTGATTGTTTCCTTTGCCGTGCAGAGGCTTTTTATCTTGATGAGGTCCCAATAGTTCATTTTTGCTCTTGATTCCCTTGCCTTTTGGGAAGTATCAAGTAGGAAATTGCTGTGGTTGAGGTCAAGGAGGTTGTTTCCTACTTTATCCTCTAGGGTTTTGATGGCTTCCTGTCTCACATTCAGATCCTTCATCCATTTTGTGTTAATTTTTGTGTATGGTGTAAGAAAATGGTCTAGTTTTATTCTTCTGCATGTTGCCATCCAGTTCTCCCAGCACCATCTGTTAAAGAGGCCGTCTTTTTCCTATTGGATACTCTTTCCTGCTTAGTCAAATATTAATTGGCCATACATTTGTGGGTCCAATTCTGGGTACTCTATTCCATTGGTCTGTGTCTGTCTTTGCACCATTACCACACTGCCTTGATGATGACAGCTTTGTAGTATAGGCTAAAATCTGGGATTGTGATGCCTCCCATTTTGGTTTTCTTCTTCAATATTACTTTGGCTATTTGCGGTCTTTTGTGGTTCCATATGAATTATAGGATAGTTTGTTCTAACTTTGTGAAGAATGCTGGTGCAATTTTGATTGGGATTGCATTGAATGTGTAGATTGCTTTGGGTAATAATGACATTTTAAGAATATTTATTCTTCCGATCCATGAGCATGGAATGTTTTTCCATTTCTTTGTGTTCTCTTCAATTTCCTTCATAAGTTTTCTATAGTTTTAGCATAGATCTTTTACATCTTTCGTTAGGTTTATTCCTAAATATTTTTTAGTTTTTTGTGTAATTGTGAATGGGATCAGTTTCTTCTTTTTCAGTTGCTTTACTAGTGGTGTATAAAAGTGCAACCAATTTCTGTATGTTAATTTTGTACCCTGCAACTTTGCTGAGTTCATAGTCTCTCGGGTTTTCCATGTCATGTGTCATGTCGTCTGCAAAAAGTGAAAGTTTGACTTCATCTTTGCCAATTCTGATGCCTTTTATTTCCTTTTGTTGTCTGATTGCTGATGCTAGGACATCCAGCAGTATGTTAAACAACACTGGTGAGAATGGACATCCTGTTGTGTTCCTGATCTCAGGTGAAAGTTCTCCGTTTTTAGGATGATAATAGCTGTGGGCTTTTCATAAATAGCTTTTATAATTTTTAAGTTCCTTCTCTTCTGACTTTCTCAAGGGTTTTTATTAAGAAAGGTTGTTGTATTTTGTCAAATGCTTTTTCTGCATCTATCGACAGAATCATATGGTTTTTATCTTTTCTTTTGTTAATGTGATGTATCACCTTGATGGATTTGCGAATATTGAACCAGCCTTGTAACCCAGGAAGAATTCCACTTGATAATGATGGATAATTCTTTTTATATGCTGTTGAATTCGATTTGCTAGTATCTTGAGTATTTTTTGCATCTGTATTCATTAAGGATATTGATCTGTAGTTCTCTTTTTTTGCTGGGTCTCTGTCAGGTTTGGGAATCAAAGTGATGCTGGCTTGTAGAATGAGTTTGGAAGTTTTCCTTCTATTTCTATTTTTTGGAATAGTTTGAGAAGAATGGGTATGACCTCTGCTTTAAATGTCTGGTAGAAATCCCCTGGGAAGCCATCTGGCTCTGGGCTCTTATTCATTGGGAGATTTTTGATAACAGATTCAATTTCTTCATTGGTTATTGGTCTGTTCATACTTTTCTAACTCTTTTCATTTGAATTTTGGTAGTGCACGTATGTTTATGAATTTGTCCATTTCTTCTAGATTGTCCAGTTTGTTGGCATATAGTTTTTCATAGTAATCTCTAATGATTGCTTATATTTCTAAGGGATTTGTTGTAATAGATCCATCTTCATTTTATGATTTTGTCTATTTGGGTGTTCTCTCTTTTCTTTCTAAGGAGCCTGGCTAGAGGTTTATCAGTTTTGTTTATTTTTTCAAAAATCCAACTCTTGGTTTCATTGATCTGCTTAACTGTGTTTTGGATTTCATATTGTTTATTTCTGCCCTGATCTTTATTATTTCTTTTCTTCTGCTGGGTTTGGGGTGCTCTTGCTGCTCCCCTTCTAGTTCCAGCAGGTGTGCTCTGTTATATTTTGAATTTGTGCTTTTTCTGGTTTCTTGAAATAGACCTGGATTGCAATATACTTTCCTCTTAGGACTGCCTTTGCTGCATCCCATAGAGTTTGGATTGTTGTATTTTTGTTTTCATTTGTTTCCATATATTTTTAAATTTCTTCTCTAATTGCCTGATTAACCCAATCATTCTTTAGTAGGGTGGTTTTTAACCTCCACATTTTTGGAGGTTTTTCCAGACTTTTTCTGTGGTTAATTTCAAGTTTCATATATTGTGATCTGAAAGTGTGCATGGTATGATTTCAATTCGTTTATGTTTATGGAGGGCTGCTTTATGCCCCAGTATGTGATCTATCTTGGAGAATGTGCCATGTGCACTTGAGAAGAAGTTGAATTTCCTAACTTCAGGATGCAGAGTTCAAAATAGATCTATCAATTCCAATGTGTCATTCAGGTCCATTTTTTCTTTAATGATTTTTCTGTCTGGTTGATCTATCCATTGCTGTCAGTATAGTATTAAAGTCCCCTGCAATTAATACATTCTTATCGATAAGATTGTTTCTGTTTGTGATTGTTTTATGTATTTGGGTGCTCCCAAATTTGGCTCATAGATGTTTATAATTGTTAGCTCTTCCTGATGGAGAGACATGTAATTATTACATAATGTCCTTCTTCATCTTTTGTTACTGCCTTTACTTTACTAAAGCCCAGACAAACTGGGCTTTAAAGTATGGCTACTCTGGCTTTCTTTTGGCTTCCAGTCACATGATAGATATTTATATATCCCTATACTTTCAATCTGAAGGTGTCTTCAGGTCTAAAATGAGTCTCTTGTAGACAGCAAATAGATGGATATTGTTTTTTTATCCATTCTACTACCCTGTGTCATTTGGTTGGAGAATTCAGTCCATTTACATTCAGTGTTCTGATTGAAAAAGTGGGTTTAGATTCATTGTGTTCTCCGTAGAGTTCATGTTTATAGTGGTGTCTCTGGCACCTTGTATTCTTTGCAACATTTCCCTCATAGAGTCCCTCTTAGGATTTCTAGTAGGGTGGTTTTCTGGTGATGAATTCCCTCAATTTTTGTTTATTTGGGAACACCTTTTTCTCTCCCTCTATTTTGGATGAGAGGCTTGCTGGATAAAGGGTTCTTGGCTACATATTTTTTTCTGTTCATGACATTGAAGATTTCCTGCCATTCCTTCCTGGCCTGCCAGGTTTCATTAGATAGGTCTGTAACCACTCTGATAAGTTTCCCTTTGTGTGTTAGGGCTCTTTTATCCCTAGCTGCTTTCAGAATTCTCTGTTTATCTTTATATTTTGCCAGTTTCACTATGATATTTAGTGGTGAAGGTTGATTTAAGTTTCATCTTAAGGGGGTTCTTTGTGCCTCTTGATTTTGAATGTCTATTTCTTTCCCCAGATTGGGGAATTCTCAGTTATAATTTGGTCTAGCACCCCCTCAGGACCTTTTTCTCTTTTTTCTTCTTCAGGAATTACTATGATATGGATACTGTTCTGTTTGTATCACTTAAGTCTTGAATTCTCCTTTCATGCTACTGGATCAATTTCTCTCTTTTTTTCTTAGCTTCTTCTTTTTCTATAATTGTGTCTTCTAATTCACCTATTCTCCTCTCTGCCTCTTCAATCTGTGCAGTGGTCACCTCCATTTTATTATTCATCTCATTTATTGCCTTTTTTAACTCATCACAGCTATTTTGAAAGCCCTAGTCATTGTATCAGTAGCTTCTCTGATGCTTTTTTCAAGCCCAGTGATTAATTTTATGACCATTGTTCTAAATTCTTGTTCAGTTATGTTGATTAGATCTGTTTTGAGCAATTCTGTGGCTGCAACTTCTTCCTGGAATTTCTTTAGAGGAGAGTTCTCTCCTTTGGTCATTTTGGCTAGCTTTCTGTCTCTTGTCAGTTTTAAAAGCTCATTCTGCACTGTGCACCTGTTAGTATTGCTCTATTAAAGGAGGCTTATTGACTGTTGAGGGCCTGTTGTTTCAGGAAGTGTTCTTTTAATGGTATCTCTCAGTTTCTCTTGTTGTGCCTTTGGATATTTCATTTCTCTACTCAGCAATATTTGGGACTCTCCGTCATGCGTACTTTGGCTTGTTTCTTGGGGTAGCCCTGAAAAGGAAAACAGACAGATGAACACACAGGGAACAAAAGCACAGACAAATCAAACAAACAAATTAAAAGCAGAAAGGAAAAAAAGAAAAGGAAGGGAGAGGAAAGAGAAGGAAAGAAGAGACCACAAAAATAAAGGGGGGGCAGAAACAACAAAGGACAATGGACAGTCTAAACGTGTATAACCAGTTGAGGGGAGAGATCAGGATGAGATACAGGAGAATATATCTGGATGGCAAGAGATAAAAAAGAGGGAGAAAGGAAAAAGGAAAATAAAGAGTAAAAAAAAAATTGAAAAAGAGTAAAAAAAGTAATAATAGTAAAAAATAAGTACAAAAAAACCAGCAGCTCCCCCTCGTGGATAGGCGTGGTTTGGTGTAGGTAGGTCTCATGGACTGCTCTTGGAGGCCCCGCCTTGGTGGTTGCGTAGAGTAACTAAGAGGATGGAGCCCCAAGCTTCACTGGAACTAAGTGCTGCAGGCCGCCTTATGAGTGCGATCACCTTGTACCACTGGTGAGCAAAGCTAATTTTCTAGGCCCGCCTCACTTCAAAATCCTAGTCCATGCACTTTTATGCTACCACAGATGAGATGTACTTGCTTTGGCGGCTGGCTTCTTAGCCAGGATCTCACAGGGGGAGGGAGAAGTTTCTCTTGGTGCTGGCAGGGATTTGCACTGTGGCTGCCAGAGGCAAGGTGCACTGCAGGAGGCGAAGTGTGCACCCCCGCAACCATGGCTGCCAACTCCCAGCCCACAGCGTGGATCACGTAGGGGGAGGGATCAGTTTCTCTTGGTGCTGCCAGGATTCTAGCTTCAGCTCCCAGGCCTCCCTCAGCCACCACTGCAACTCCCTGCTGATCCCCGAGCTCAGCAGTTATACATGGGGTGAGAGTTTTTCTCTCCATCTGGATTAAGTTCTTTATCTCTTCTCTGGAGATAGTACTATGAACATGTTCAGTTTCTCTTTCTCTTCCCTTTGTCTCTCAGGGGCTCTGTGTGCTTTCCCTGTGTTGGGCTGGGGCTCCCACCTCCCCTGCCCTTCTTGGGTTGGCCCATTTTCCAATCTCCACAGTTCGGACTCACTCAGGCATCTTTGAGGTTGTTTTCTTTCTGGAGTCTGTATTTTCTCCTCCCACTCTTGCAGATAATAGTAATGTCCTCCTCAGTTTGATAGATGGGGTGGATGAAGTTTACAGAGCTCCCTTCTTCTCTGCCATCTTGTCTCCTCCTGTCTCTTGTAAGTTTTAAAGGCTTGTTATGTTTTCTGCATCTCTGAGTACTGCTATATTAATTTTTTTACATTTATTTATTTTTGAGAGACAGAGCATGAACGGGGGTATAGTGGGGGGTGGGGGAGAAGGGAGACACAGAATCTGAAGCAGGCTCCAGGCTCTGAGATAGCAGTCAGCACAGAGCCCGACGCGGGGCTCAAACCCACGAACCATGACATCATGACCTGAGCCAAAGTTGGACCCTCAACCAACTGAGCCACCCAGGTGCCCCTGAGTACTGCTGTATTAAAGGAGGCTCATAGAATGTCCAGGGCCTCACCATTCTGGAAGTGTTCTTTTAATGATGTCCCTTGGTCTTTCTTCATGTGACTTCGGTTATTTTTTTCCATGCTCGTAGTGATGTTTTGGCGTCTCTACCACATATGCTTTGGTTTGTTCCTTGAGGTAGCCCTATGAGGCTGTCTTCTTAGTAGACTCTGTCTCTTTTCTTTCCAGACTCTTGGTGTTCAGAGTCCTTTGGCTTCAGCCCTTCATTGTTTGAGAGATGAGGGCAGGAAGTATGGATCTTCCTACTTCTCCACTATTTCAGTCGAATAATCCTAGAGCAAGAGGAGAGTCTTTGTAGGCTACAGGACTCTGACAAGCTGAACCCAGGGCTCTTCATACAGGTACCTAAAAGTCAAAGCTCTTTTCCTGGGGTCAAATGAGAGTGACCCTAAACCATCAAAAGTTGTTTCCAATGTCCATCTGGGAGATCTGAGCAGCATGGGCATGGGCTCATCTCACTAAGAACTATTTTAAAAATGTTTTCTAATAATGTCTTAAGTTAATTTTATTCTGACTAAGAGAATCTTCAGTTTGAAGAGCTAAGTCAAAGAGAAGTAAAAGCAATTTCCATGTTAATCCATTTTAAAAATTCTACACTGACCTGCTATTATACCTGTGAAAATGTCCTTTATTTTATATCTTATTCCAATTTTGTTACATGTTTTTATTTTTCATTCTGCTCCTAAGCATATTGTTCTTGTTGAATATATTCTTTATATATCATTGGGGTTTGCAGAAGATAAACTATGAATTTTTCAGTCTTCAAATCTGTTCATTTCTCATTCTTGAATGGTCATTTACATGGATAAAGAGTTCAACAGTCCGAGTTATTTTTGCTCACCATCTTGAAGATAAACTTATCCATTACTTTTTGACATCTGATATTGCTGGTGATAAAGCTAATATTAATGTGACTGCTCTTCTTTGTAGCAATCTGTTTTTACTTTGTAGTTTTTATGATACTCTATTTCAAAGGTTTCACTGTAATGGGTCTATGTATAAAATTAAAGCATTAGTTCTTGGTAGTCTCAATCTTTTTAAATATTTAGGAGTTGTGCTTCTTCATTAGTGGGAATTCTCAGTACTTTTCTCTAAACATTGTCTATCACCATTTCTACTGTCTCCTGAAAGTCTTATTAGTTATATTAGAACACTTGGTCCTATTCACTTGTATTTCTTGATTCTCCTCCCACCCTTGTTAAAAAAAAATCTCTTTATTCTATTTTGTGAAGGGCCTCACTTTGACTCTATTCTATTTTGTGAAAGGCCTCACTTTGACTCAACAATTCATGAACTTGCTGTTAACTTGTTCTTGAATGGATATGTATCCTTTTACTGATGGTTAAACTTGGGTTTAAAATTACTCATTTCTAAAATTTTTAATGGGTTCTCTTAAAATAACCAATCACTCATTTTATTGTCTCTGTTTTCATTAGCCTTCTGTCCTTTTTCATTTTGGTCCCATTGACTATTTTAATTAAAAAGTGTTAAGACTAATTATTCTAAAGCTTTTTGAGTTTTCTGTTTTGACTTCCTTGAGTAGTAAGTTCTTTGATGTTGGGAGAATATTACTTGACTTTCATAGTGCTTTTCCCCTGCTGCTTGGTGATTGAAAGATTTAAGTTTATCTTCATGGGAAGTTGTTGTCAGCATGTCACAGGAACTTGGAATGGTCTTGAAAGCCTTAACTTCAACTAGCCTTGGGTATCTTTCTTACTTGAGGCTTCTGATCCTTGAAGATTGCATTTTATTCCCAAATGAGGTGATTGCTCTGCTCACATTCATTTATTGCTGGGTGACTGATCCACTTTTCATGGTTTTATCCAATTTTTGCTGTCTGTGTCAGCTGAGGACTGGCAGGGAATCTAGGCTTAACTCCAACCCCATAGACTGGTTGTCTTCCTGGTCTACTGTGAAACAGTAAGCGTTCATCCCTTTAACCATGTGGCTGTTATAATGACCACCCCTTCCTGGGTACAATGACTTGTCCCTTTTGTGTTTGTAAGAGCACTTAGGTGTTAAAAATTGACTCCGTGATCTGAAACTGGAAAAATTACATTTAATATTTACATTTAAATTGATTACTCATTAGGACATATTTTTATATACTAATATAGAGATCCAGCTTTGTTTTTCAGAGTGGTGTACTTTTAGACTGGAAACAATTCATTGATTAATCCAATCATCCCTAACTGCCTATTTTATTAAATACTCATATCTCCTAATTCTCTTGGTCTCATTAAAGATCTTTTCCTGTATCACTTACTTGTCCATCTCTATGCTTTTGCCACCACACTCTTTAAGTTACTGTAGATTTATCACCTGTTTGAATATAGAGTAACTTTTTCTTCCTGACCCTTCTAGAATTGTTTCAGCCATTCTCCTATGCTGATTCTTTCAGCTAAACCTTAGAATAATCTTGTCATTTAAAAAATACTCTTTGGGTGTTTTGATGAGTGTATACCATTTATGTGGAATTGAACTCTTAAAGAGCGAGCATAAATTTTTCTAATCAAGCTGTTGTGACCTTGGTTACAATTTACTGATTTTTTTTCAGATATAGAGTTGATTTCTGGGAGTTTTCGTTGTTTTAGTTGATTTGCTAATAGTATTTTTGTTTTAAATTATCCAAATGATTTGTCATTTGGATACATTTGTAGCTAAATATAGTATGACATATTTTTTCTAATTGTTTCACGGCTCAGTAGTTTAAAATTTTCCAGTAATCTACTTCCTCATTTGTAAAGAATTATTTATGATTTCTTTTGCTTAATTCTTAAAAAACATTGTGAGATAAAATTAAATATCAGGTAGACTTATGTTGCTTCCAAATTTAATAGGAACATTTTTAGTATTTTGCATTTTGTTTTTATCCTGAATTGTATTGAGATTTGTATTAGTTATGACAACATAAATAACAAAAGTCTCACTAAAATTCTCATGAAAAATTAGGAGAAGTTGTCATCCCACATAATACATTGAAAGGCAGAGTTGTAGAGTGAATTTGGTGACTCCATTCTGTCATTAAGTGTACATGTTTCATCTGTTCTGTCATCTTGAGTTTGTTGGGATGTCATGCCTGATGGTGGCAAGATGGCTATTGTAATTTCAGTTATCACATAAAGCCTCAAGTATCTCTGGTAATAAGAAAGAGTGGGTTTCTTCTTCCATATAAATTTTTAGTTAATGAGAGAGACTTTTCCCTAAATCTACACTGGATTATATATCAACGTCCAAGATATTGTTACATGTTCACATACAAAGTCACTCATGGCAATGGAAAAGCAATCACTATGATTGCTGATCATGATTTATTCTCTGAAACTAAGGAGGGTGTGGTCACATTCTATGAGCAAATACAAGGGCAAAGAACTGAACCCAATTAGTGTCAAACCTATTACAGACAAAAGGGTGTGGGGGAGAATGACTGTTGATGGGCAGTGGTGTGAGCTATAGGGAATCCCCACCTCTATTGTTCTGTAGAGTCCATCAGTGGTCATTGTTTTTTCCAAATCCCTTTAGACCACAAAAAAGCTGATGATACCATTTTTCTCCATTGCCTTTTGATAGGAAAAAGATTTTCTAAACTGATCTTTTACATTTCTTGAATGAATCTAATTCGGTGATTAAAGGTAATTTTAAAAATATGTCTGGATTAGATTTACAAATTGGCACATGAAATATTTATGAAGGAGTGTCAGCATCATGGCAGCATAATGAGAGCCTTCGTTTTTGAAAACTCTGAACAAAAACTTGGCATCCGTCCATGGACAGCTGTGACTTTGAGGGAGCAGTGGGATTCAGCACCAAATACCCAAGGACCAAGAGGATTCTTGACTACTGGAACATTTGGACATTTCGATAATAGACAGATCATGGTCCTAGATGTCGGCTCTGCCAGTTCCAGGCACTGTTGTCTGTGGTGCAGATGCCCCTGGAAACCTCATTCTAAAATAATCACTCATGGTTTCCAGAGAAGTTCCAGCACCCCATGAGAGTAAAAGATAGGAGTTGAGGTGCAGTAAGTGAGAGGAGCATTTCTGACTTGACCCACACCCCTCCCCCAATGCAGCACAGCTTAGGGCCAAAAGAGCTCTTCCTCTGCCCATGATTTCTCCCACAGGGGAAAACAAGTATGTGATCACTTTGAGTACCCAGCTTCTCCATCTGTACAGGATGCTGCTAAAGGGAGTTGTGTCCCTCCCCTTGGATCCAGAGTACTCCAGCATGAGCTTTGTGACTAGGGGGAAGGAAGGGGCTGGGAGGGTGGTAGATGGGATCCTCAGAAGGCATTAAGATCCTACCAACCACATGCCAGACTCGACCAAGACGTTGTCAGTGAGCTTCACCATGTGCTTTACCCCCATTCTGTGACTCTTTCCCTGTGCATGGTCCCAAGGGCAGTGGTGAGGGTGAGCTTTGGCATGTGGCTGTTGAGCATACACAGAAAGCCCACCTGACTCTAGGCCAGGGTGACAATGTAAACAAGCTGGGCTTCAGATCAACTTTTGGAAAACAAAAGAGAAGCTCTTTTGGCCTATGGATTGGTGTATTTTAGCATCCATGGAGGGCATACAGGCTTAACAATTCTGCCCCACAAAGCAGCAGAAAATGTGGAACATATGTCCTCATAGAAGGTCTGAGATAGTCTCAGAATCCTGATAAGGCTGACAGAAAGCACCTCTTTTCCAAAAGCAGTTAGTAAAAACTAAAGGAGGTGACTGCTTAAAATGAACAGATGCCAACACAACTTGGAGGAACATGAAAACTGAAAGGAATATGACATCACCAAAAGATTATGGTCATCCTCCAGCAATTGAACCCAAGGACAGCAAGATGGGTGATGTATCTAATGAATTGAAAATAGGTGTTCTAAATAAACTCAGTAGACTGCAGAAAAATACAGAAAGGTAATTCAACAAAATTAGGTGAACAACCTATAAACAAAATTAAATTTTATTAAGACCTATAAACGATGAAAGAAGTGCCCGACAAATTCTAGAGACAGAGCTGCTGATAAATCCACGATCTGAGCAACCCTTGTTAAGCCCTCCCACCGTTGTCTAGATGGGTTTTCAAGGACAGCATGAGCTCAGCCTGCCCAATCAGTGGTGTTCTCCTGGAAATGCAGAACTACACAGAAACTGAAGATGACTCCCCACAGGACCATAAACGCTAGAGGATGGAGAAGAGTTACTCCTTAGTCAGTCTTTTTTTCAGCAATTTGCCAAAAAAGAGCAGAAGAGGTAAAACAATCAACTGCCATGGGTCAGGTGTTTAATTCCATTCTTTCAGCAGCTTGTTTGAAACAGAAATGTAGAAAAGCATACAATCAACACCCAGCATTTTCATATCAGGGAGGCTGAATGTGGAAAACTAAGGGAGCGTAGCACAAATTATTAGGATACTTTTGTTGTTGTTGTTGTTAGTTTTTTTAAAGGATGTATTAGTTTCCTAGGGCTGCCATTTCAAATTGCTGCAAGCTTGATGATAGGAAACAAGAATTGATTCTTACTGTTCCAGAGGTCCAAAGTCTGAAATTCAGGTGTTGGCAGGGCCATGCTCCCTCTGAAGGATGTAAGCAGAGTGTTTCCTTGCATCTTCTGGCTTTTGGTGGCCCTTGGCAATCCAGGGCTTGTGTCAGCTTAACTCCAATCTCTGCTTGTGTCGTCACATGGTCATCTCTGTGTCTTTTACTGTCTTTTACAAGGACACTCGGTTGGATTCTGGGACTACTCTAAGTTAGTTTGATTTCATCTGTATCCTTCCCATTACATCTATAAGGATCCTATTTGCAACTAATATCCCATTCTGAGGTTACAGGTAGACATGAATTTTGGGCAGATATTATTAAACTCACTACAAAGGAAATGCTAACAGAAATTGAGTCCACTATTCCTTAACTTGACTTTACTTTTTTCAACACATGGCTAGTTTCAAGTCCCTTAAAACAAGTTAAAGAATTTGCTGAACTGAACACCTATCTGATGTTTGGGGAGATGCCATTTCCATGCTTATTGGAGTTGTTGGCAGGAATCAGTGGCTGTGGTTGGTTGAATGAAGTCCCATTTTCTTGCTGGCTGTTGGCTGGGAGTCCTCTTTAGTTTCTAGAGGCCGCTTGTTCCTTTGCTCGTGGTTCTCTCCCTGCAGTGGTCGACTGTGCCCTTTTCATGCTCTGAATTTGTGTCCTGAGTTCCTCTTGTGTCTGAACTATCCAGATTTCCTTTCCGCCACATGTTTCTGCCATCTTTCACTATACCTCTGACTCTAGTCAAAGAATGTTCTCTGTTTTGAAAGCTCGTGTAATTAGATTGGACCCACCTAGACAATTTAGGAGAGTCTCCCTATTTTAGGGTTTCTAACCTTGATTACAATAGCGGAATGTTTTTGTTTCTGTTTCTGCATTGTGATGTATCTATTCAAAGTGTCTGGGGGGAATTAGATTATGAACATCTTTTGGGGGAGTAGAAGGCATTATTAGCCCATCATAACCAGTTAAAATAGTTTTACAGTTCTTAAAACTATACATATTTTTAAACCTCATTTTTGTAACTAGACTTTTGCCCACGGAGCCCCCTCATTTTTTCTCACTGAAATTGCTTTCAGAATATTGATAATACTTTTTTTTTTCATTTTATGACCATTTTCTTTCCCTGTGCACCAGTAGGCCCTTCATGGACATTTGTGACTGAGAACCCAAAGGAAAATATTAGTAACCCTCACTCAGCCTTCAGGGGTGCTTTGAAGAATCATATGCCTAAAATTTCTAGAAGAAAATTTTAATTAAAGCACATATGTGAATTTATGAGATTGGGGATCAGATACCTTCTTTAGCTAATTACTAGATTCCCCCCTCCTCCCAGACTACAGGATTAGTCATTTTCTTGCCTAAGAAAATCTCATAGTATAGAAATGTGATATAGTCTATTTTTCTGTGTATTGTAGAATTTTAATGAAAATACTGAATATATAGTATTTTGCCTTGAAAAAATTGGTTTTAAGTAAAAACAGAAGAAATTCAAACATGAACAGTACAGATTTGGGGCTTGTCTTAGCCCATTTTCAATGGCTCTCTCCACTGTTTCCATGGGGCATCTCTCCGATGGGATCATCAGGTTCGACCTGGTTCACCTGCAGTTAGTAAAATGTACAAGCGTACTTGGCCGGTAGTTCAAGGCTTTAATTTTGGATTTTATTATGCCTACTTCAAAACTTATTAAAAACAATTTTGTCCAGTTAAACCCATTAATACCCAACTCTTAAAAATAAAAGTTGGATATACATATAGTAGAAATCATTGCTGTAGTTTAAAAACCAGCACTGGGTGTTATATGGAAACCAATTTGACAATAAACTATTAAAAAAAAAATAAAAGTTTTCACTCTGGAAAAAAAAAACCAAACTTGGCATCTAATTTTATTGGTGGGACAGATACTTAAAAATTGGTTTTGGGAGAAAATTGCTGTGATATAACTCTATTTTTATTTAACACCGCTCTTCCCCACCCAATGGTTTAATAAAACCTGCCAAATGTATGAAAATGGAGGATGTGTCAAGTTTCATGTCTGGCTTTTAGAGAAAACCTTTACTTCCCTTGTGTCCTGTATCCAGGAAGAAAGACTTGTATTGGAATAACACTCTGGCTCTCTCCAGGGGCAGGAGAGGGACCCTCCTGATTGGTGACACAGGGAGAAGAAATGAATAGAGTCTTGTGCCCTTCTTAATTTCCTTAAGAATTGATTGCCCTGTCCTTCATGTAGAAAACTCCTGGAGATAGGGGCGCCTGGGTGGCTCAGTCAGTTGAGCGTCTGGCTTCTGCTCAGGTCATGATCTCACGGTTCGTGGATTCGAGCCCCATGTCAGACTCTGTGCTGACAGCTAGCTCAGAGCCTAGAGCCTGCTTCAGATTCTGTGTCTCCCTCTCTCTTTGACCCTCCCCTGCTCATGCTCGCTCCCTCTCTCTCTCTTTCTCAAAAAATAAATAAATCATTTAAAAACTTAAAAAAAAAAAGAAAAGAAAACTCCTGGAGAAAATCTGGAAAGGATGGTGGCTTTTGATTTGCAAAAGTGACCAGGTGGGTAGACGTATGGGACTTTAGAGGAGATCATTAGTACATGCATTTTGCTATAGATGTAAAGACCTTTTTCCCATCAGCTTTATTAATAATATAACTGACATTTTGGACTAATATCTTCCCTAGCTATCAAGTTTCATTTCTTCTTCCAACCAAGGAAGAAATTAGTTCTGTTACTGGTTTTATAAGGACTCAAGAGGAGGCACGGTCAGATGTATCAAAGAAGAAAGCTCAGCGACTTGACAAGGACTTGACAGGAACTTGGGATTGTGAAACACTCAGGAATTCTGAGAACCTGTCAGGGAGGATTTTGGAAGTTGAAACATTTGGAAGTGAGGGTTTGAGGCAAATTTTAATCAGAACTTGGTCAAATGGCTTAAACTTTAGCCAATCCAATTTAATTATCTAAAAAATAGCAATAACAGTGGCAACCACAAAAACTACACATGCACACATGCACGCGCGTGCGCACACACACGCACACACACACACACACAGCTTAGGACAGTGGTCTTCTCTGGTTATGTGGATTATTACAATGACTATTAGATCAGCGGGGCTGTCATTGACAGCTACATTGCAAAAAATATAAAAAGTAGAGAAATATTACTAGATATTAAATAGTTGTATGGGCAAGCACTGAGTGTCGCTGTGAGCTCTTCTGCCAAAGTGGCAAACTGGCCAACTGACC
Source organism: Mungos mungo (assembly GCA_004023785.1). Lineage (NCBI taxonomy): Eukaryota > Metazoa > Chordata > Mammalia > Carnivora > Herpestidae > Mungos > Mungos mungo. The sequence continues at coordinate 492,360 of PISW01000493.1, forward strand.
ATCATTATATAGCTATTTCCAAAGAAAGAATGAACACATATTTTTTAGACATAGTGTCTGGTTTCTTCAGCACAGGGGACCTATTTTCTAATCTGGCCACAAAGCATTGTCAGGCTATTTTTGGTGAGAAGCTCAGAGATCTGGGGGTGATCCCAAAGACCTGGCAGAAGTAGTCCATGCATTATTTTGAAGAATACCTTTGAATACTTCAGCTAAGGAGGTGAATGAAAGGCAGAGTTACTAAAAAAAAAGTGTGTTATGTGTCAAGCTGGAAGAGGAGATTGCAGACAGTTAAAAGGCAGTAAGGCCGGTAGCTAGAGGATTTGGTGAAAGAGTATGATTTAGATCAGGTGAGTTAGTAATATTCAGGAACAAAATCTAAACACTAGGCAAGAGGTGGGATATTTCTCCTATGCAAAACTTAAAGTATTTGCCAAAATGGCAACAGATCCTTGAAGAATAATATGGACTTTATGAATAAGAAAATATTTTTCAAGGATCTATGTCTCTTACTAAATAAAGCATTCATTTATTTCACACTAAATATTCACTGCTAGATAGTGTGGGAATACTGGTGAAGCAGAATACAAGTATATTGGGGGGCACCTGGCTGTCTCCGTCTGTGGAGCAAGGAACTCTTGATCTCAGGGTCATGAGTTCAGGCCTTCATATTGGATGTAAAGTCTACTAAAAAAAAAAAAAAGTGGTCAGGGTACCTGGGTGGCTCAGTTGGTTAACCGTCTGAGTTTGGCTCAGGTCATGATCTAACAGCTCATAGGTTCAAGCCCCACATTGAGCTCTGTGCTGACAGCTCAGAGCCTGGAGCCTGCTTCTGATTCTGTCTCCCCCTCTCTCTGCCCCTCTGCCTGCTTGCACTCTGTCACTCTCTCTCAAAAAAAAAAAAAGTCAGAATACAGGTGTATTAACTTTAAAGTAGTTTAGTTCAGCTCCACATTTTGTGAATGGTACAACACCAATTAGGTTTTGTGGGGAGCATAAATAAAACACCTGTTTCCAATCTCCTTGGAGAGAAAAGCACAGGGACAATCAAGGCAGGAATTGATTTAGCTACATCTAAGATGAAATTACTTTGTTTTTGTAATATTTGAGAAGAAGAGCACTTAATCCTCAAATTAAAAATAACTATCAGTATATATTTGTATAATTCATGTTACATAATATATAGTGTGTATAATTGTAATATATGCAGTTTATAAAAAAACCTACACACACATGCACACATACACAATAATGAGTGTGAATGCCACAATGAAAACTGTTCCTGGAAATTACTTTCCTTATGCTATGGTGCTCCTATGCTGTTTCTATCATGTTTGCATTATAATTGTAAGACATAAAAGAGTCTTGAAATAGTCTACAAGAACTTGTACAGACTTAAAATAATCTACAGAAGCTGAATATGAGCTGAACACTGTGAAAAGTGTCACGACTGATCTCTACTGTTGGTACATTTTCACGAAGGACTTTTCTCTGACGAGTGAGCAGTGACTTTTGGCTCCCACTTGTTCCTCTCCTGGAGAGGAATGGCCGGTACTGGGTAGATCATGCAAGCCAGGAAGTAGGGTCATTCTCCTGTAATGTGGGCGCCTTGTCAGTCCTGTCTTTACCCAGGATAGTGTGGGATCTTCTTGTTTGTTGAGATGTCCTCATTTCTGGTTGGTCAGCTCTGTGCTCCTTGTTTGTCTGTCTGTTTTCCCCCACTGTTCATTGAGTGGAGACTTCTACATCCTGGGCATGACAAGGCTACATTTATGGAGCAGAGGAGGCCTCACTGTGTTGTTCAGTTTAGCTTGTTAGCAGCCAATACCTATAAATGTATTTTGACCCATGCACTTGGTTCCTTGGGTTTATCTGCTCTTGGTTAGCATCCAGATGGAAGGAAGGAGTGATGGATTAAATCGTATTCCCTGAACCTCCAATCAAAATTACAAAGTTTTCACCTTGATTCTGCCCATGTTCTCTGTGAAATTTTGGACAAGTTACTTCTGGAGGCAGTGTTCACTGACTAAAAAAAATGGCACACTGTAGGTGAAAATGGCCATCCCAGGTAGCAGCTCTTAGGTGTTCATAAATCCTGGCCTTTCTCCAGCTTATGTTTCCTTTAGCTCCTTCATGGTAGATCCACTCATCTAACCTTTTGCTGAGGGAGCTCAGTTTTTCAGATTTCTCCTTGTATTTAGGAATGAGCACCTGGAAAAACTGAACTATTTCAGTCCTGTCTGCAGTGCCATATACATAAGAGGAAAAATGATCCAAGAAACCAGTAATAGCCCCAAACTACTTCTGAAAAATAAAATTGAACTCAATTCCAAGTTTCTGACATCTTAAAACATTTTATTATTTTTATCCCCAAGCTTCCTAGGGTAATTCAGTGCCTAAATTCTCATAATAGATGAATATGATGATATGTTGGTAAAAATCTTCCCTCAGTTTGAACTGGAAAATCACTGAAAGCTGATGCAATAACTGATTTGTTGTAAGCATTGAATATTATTGCTCTTATCTAGAAATGAATAGTTCAGAAGTTACTTATTTGTAATAAAAATGCTATCATTTTCTCTGCAACTAGAATTACATTGTTTTTCTGACTTCCGAATTGAAAACATTCTGTTTAGAGCCAGAGATTAATTTCACAGAGGGAGGCTAGGATTAAGTTCTATTTCTCAAAAAAGTGAGAAAACAGTGTAGTGATCTCACATGGCTTTCCTTGAGAATGGTTTTCTCAGGGTAAGCCTTCTTTGTCTGAAAGATTCCATATTGAACTATCAGTGTATCTAAACCTTTTCAATTTTCCAATCCTAATTATTAACTTGTTTTGGGGGCACCTGGGTGGCTCAATTTTAGCACCTGACTCTTGATTTCAGCTCAGTCATGATCCCATGGTTATGTGATCGAGCCCCAACTCACGCTATGCACTGACAGTGCAAAGCCTGCTTAGGATTCTCTCTCCCTCTCTCTTTCTCTCTCTCTCTCTCTGCCCACCCTCTGCTACCACTTGCACATGTTGTCTCTCTCAAATTAAAAAACAAGAAAAAGAACTTGTTCTTGCATGAAGCTTTGTCTGATTCCAGGCCAACTGATTGTCACCTGAACTCCTTCTGAACCTATAGTCAGTTGTACAAAGAATGGTCCAGCAAATAGTGTACTTCTAGAGTCAGATCTGTATTCAAAAATTGGCTTTCAATTTATTATATGTGGATCTTGGGGGAAAATTAACTTAAAAATTTTCACCTTTATTTATTTTTTAGAGAGACAGACAGAGCATGAGTGGGGAAGGGGCAGAGAGAGAGGGAGACACAGAATCTGATGCAGGTTCCAGGGTCCAGGCTCTGAGCTGTCAGCAGAGAGCCCGACATGGGGCTAGAACTCACAAACTGTGAGATCATGACCAGAAATAAAGTCAGACACTTAACCGATTGAGGCACCCATGTGCCCTGGGGGAACATTAACTCTTATCGTGATTTCTTCAAGTACAAAATAGGGATAATAAAAATTATTTTTGGGGGGGGGATGCTGATTTGCTGTAGGAATTAAGTAATAATATATTTGAAGTACCTAGAAGGGTTATTGATGAAAAAGGGTTGACCCATTTCATTCATTTATTCGTTCCATAAATAGTTGCGAGGTAACTATGTGTTACATATTATGTGAAGAGTTAGGGATACAAACTTATAATAGAAAAGTCCTTTCCTTCCAGAGCTTAACATTGAGTGAAAGGTAAATTTAGTAAACAAAAAAAATTAGAGTATACTAGGATCTAGGTTAGATCAGTGATGAATTAGAGATTTACAACTTAAGATCTGTATGATAGATGAATACATAGGATACTAGAAAGTATCTTAGAGGAGTGCCTCAGACAATATGGGAAGGAGTCAGAAAGGAAGAAAGAAGAAGCTCTTTATGTATCAAGGAGACTGCTGTACACAAAGTAAGGAAGAACCTGTCCTATTCAGAAAGAACTGCATAAATTTTAGCCTGGCTGGTGCATAGGGAAATTGGCAGTAAGTGCAATTGGAGACATAGGCAGGAGACAGTTCCCGAAAGAGCTTAAAAGTCACATATGGTCTTTGAGTTTTATATTAATGAGAAATATAGATGGATTTAAACAGTATATCATATGCATTTTAGAAAGGTGCAAATTCGACTGGTAGAGCATTGATTAAAATGGAATAAAAGGGTAGGTAAGGAGATTAAGTTGTTGGAGTCAAGATTTAAATGATGAGAGGCTGATTTAAGATACTAATATTGGGAACAGAGAAGATGAAAGATTCAATAAAGTATTGGTGAGGAACGAGTGTGGGTAATTCATATTAATGTTACTAGATGGTATAAATCAGACTACCAGAGGTCAGTATTATTAATCCTCCCCAATCCCATAACTTCCTGTTGCTTTAATTCCAGATGCATCTTGGGTTAATTCTGAACTACTTGTAGTATTCCTAAAGGGAGGCAGTGTGCTAGCGAGAGTGATTCAAACAGCCATTGTACTTGGCAGTTCTTAGTTCAAATTAATCCTTATTCTGGCTTAATGAATTTGCCTTACAATGTGTCTAATGGGACATTGCTCATGAGAAACTTAGCCTTTCTTGGTATGCTGAAAGAACAGGACTTGAACTATTAAGATGGACCTAGGACTGAGATGAACCCACCAAAGTTGTGCTATTCTGAGAGGTGAGATGTGGGAGGTCCTGGAAGAGACTCTTACTCTCATTATTTGCCAGGAAGATGCTGTAAACATTTCGACAGGTACGAGTCCAGTTCCAGGCACGTTGAGCTTGAGTTGCAGGAAGTACTGCTTAATAAAAAGGCATACCGGGTCACTAGATAAAGTGTGTATGTTAATTGAGGTAAATAACACTAGGTGCTGTAATAAACGCCCTCTCCCAACCCCCACAAATCTTGTCATCTTAACTCAGGAGAAATGTACTTCTTGCTCTTGCAAAGCCCAATGCAGATATGCCTGGTTGCCAGGCAGCCTTCCTCATGGTCATTCAAGGACACCTGCTTCTTCCCTTTTGGTACCACACTACCTCCTAGATGATCTGCATCAGCTGGCAGATGTGAGGAGAGAAGGAATGGAAGAACACTTGGAAGGTGTTGAATGGGCCAGTCCTTAAGGTGGCTTAGTTCACTTGCACTACATTTTGTTGAGAGAATTCACCCCCATTGCTGTACAAAACCATAAGGGAAGATGGGAAAGGAAGTTGAGCAGTGTAGTGACAGATGTGGCAGTAGCCTTACAGCTGAATCTCCCAATAGGGGGTTAGAGTTCAGAAATGAGATTGGGAGCAGGGATGTCAGATAGAACAGGTGACTGTGGCTATAAGGTATATGAGAATTTATAAAGAAGATGTAGTATATATATACAATGGAGTACTATATGGCAATGAGGAAGAATGAAATATGGCCATTTGTAGCAAAGTGGATGGACCTCAAGGGTGTCATGCTAAGTGAAATAGGCAGAGAAGGACAGATACCATATGTTTGCACTCATAGGTCTAACAGGAGAAACCTAACAGAGGACCATAGGGAGGGGAAGGGGGAAAGGGAGCTGGGGAGAGTGAGGGACACAAATCATGAGAGACTATTGAATACTGAAAATAAACCGTGGACTGAAGGGGGAGGGGGTCAGAGGGAAGGGGGTGATAGTCATGGTGGAGGGCACTTGTGGGGAGAAGCACTGGGTGCATTATGGAAACCAATTTGACAATAAACTATTAAAAAAAAAGAGTAGATAGAGTGAAAAACAAGACATGAGACTCTGAGGAATATGTAGTTTTCTCAAATATTTGTGACAGGTGAACAATGAGGAACATACATAGAAGCCAAATGGTTTAAAAGTATTAAAATGTAATTATGTATTGATTGTATATTAAGTATATGACACTGTGCAGTGTTAACAATGATTATTTTATACAGCTCTCATAATCTGATGAAGAAACCTCTCGAGATCCACATATTTTTCATGAATAAATAAGACTGGAGAAGTAAGTAGTTATCGGCATCACACAATTAGTAAAAGACCTTGAATTTGAGCCTTGTGAGACTCCAGAGTCTAGTCTCTTCATCAGTGTGCTGCCACTGTCCCTTCACCCCTACCTGGCCATAAAGGCATGGGAACATGAATGCCAAAAGAGGAGTTCCAGAAATGGAGAAATGTGAACACATGTTGCAGAGAGGTTAACTGGGTAAGAACTGAATAATGTTCATTGGAAGGTCATTGTTGCACAAAAATATTTTTTTTTCAACAAATGCTCATTGAACACTGACTCTACCAGTCCCAGTTCTGGATGCCTGAGACACAATGGTGAGCCAGATTCCTACTCTTAGGGAGCTTGGTGTTCAGTGTCAATGCTGCAGGGGGGACAGCAGGTGCAAGATGGCAGAAAACTGAATGAATTTAGAGAATACTAGTTAAGCTAATACTAGCTAAGAAGAAGCAGAAGTGGCATTTGGATTTCAAAGTTGAATTTCCACCTTGCTGTCTAGTATTAAGTAGTCAATGGAAGCTCAACTTGAACTCCTTATTTTAGTTCCAAAAATATAACAGAGGTTACTCAGATAGAACCCAGGGAGGTGGGGGAGATCGTGGAAGGATGTAACCATGCATTCGTCTCTTGCCCTCTCTATCCCTCTAGAGCTGGGCTCCAGGAAGGCAGAGATCATTCCCCAGCCCCCACCCCCAGCCCTTCTGTGTCTTAAAGCCTCATATTCTGAGGCTTCCCTCTCTGCTCCTACTTTTCAAAACCTTCCTGTAGGTGGAGGATCTGATATACCCAGCTCAGTAGGATGTTAATGACTGAAAAAGCTTAATATACTGGTTTCCTAGGGGTATTTGAAATGTTGGGAATGCAGGAAGCCACAGCTTAAAGGAAGAAATCTGTGATTTTTTAGACTTCATTAAGCAGATGGAGACATGATTTTATGAGAGTTGGAGATGTCTTCTTGTTGACCCTGAAATTACATCATAAAAACAGCCTCTAAGACTCCCTGTTGTTTTTGGAGCCTGCACATTAGGGACTGGTCAAGATAAAACTGAGCTGTGGAATTATACACCGTTTGGAAAATCTTTCATGTGAGGACAACATGGGACAAACCTCTTACCAAAATAGCTCAGAAATCTGTGTCATGCCTTTACAGTGAACACCCAAGAGCCCTCAGCATAAACCACAGCAGCCTCCTGAGGACAGAGGGAGGAGAAAGAGAGATAGGGGGTTGTGGCCTTTGAAAGTAAGGATATAAAGAATGTGGAGTTATTTCTAGCAAATGTATTGTAAGCCCTGGGAAAGTGAATGGGGTAATTGCTGAAACGTCAGTGACATTCTAGTCTCAAGGCTATCGAACAAGAGAGCACTGTGAGATCCAGAGCCCCATAATCTCCCAGGAGCCAGTTGGGGAAGAGACCTGCTGTCAATGCCTAGCAGTCCTTGAAACTCACATCTTCCCTGGATGCTTTCACGTAAACACCAGATGTGTTCGGTCTATGTCTGGAGTCTCCTGTATTTTTCTCCCATGCTCTAACATTCTTTCATATTTATACCTGGTGAACATGAAATAAAGACTATGTGCATTTTGCTACTGCTGCTATTTTGCTGGCAGAGGCAGCCCTGCACTTCCATTCAGTCTAAATGAGAACTTTTCCTTCAGTGCATGGCTACAAAAAAGACTATCCAGGCTGGGAGCCCAAGGATGGCAGCATTTTGGTGGGTCTCGCATGTTCTGAGACTGTTCTTGAGCTGATCAATTACTCAAATTTACCTCATTGGTGTATCAGATTTGAGGGAGTCAATGGGGTCTGAAAAATCAGGTTATCTCAACTCAAAAGATGCTGTTGTACAACCAGATTCAATTGTTTATTTTATAGAGACTTCTTGGTGAGAGGACATGAATACTAATGGCAATTGGTCAATGCATTCTTTCCCTGGAAGGAATTTCTTTGTAGGAGGCAGTATGATGTAACTTGTAATTCAGGAATTTGTTCTTGGTGTCAGGGAGCCAGAGAATTCTCACTTTGCCAACCAGTGGCTACAAGACTAGGAGTATATCAGTTACCTTCATGAGCTGCAGCCTTTGCCTATAAAACAGATCTAGAAAGTGTAGGGTGAGAGAAGAAAATGAATATGGGGGTACAAAATTATCACCACATGATGGGCAACTAACTAGGTGTTTTTAAAAATCAGTAATGAATCTGTAAGCAGACCCAAAGGAATTAGGTATAGAACCTACATGGTGAGTTTTATTGTTTTCATAGTTGACAAAATCAAGCTTTCCAAGGGAAGCTTGTCTTGTCTGCTGGTTTCATCTTCTGTACAATGTTTCTGCTCATTGATTTCTTTCCAGACCTCTGTGCAGACCATAACACATCCTTAAATTGTTAGCTTGTCCACTTGGTGGCATGTCAGTTTAAACCGGCAACAGAGCCACATTGGTTGGCCTTGACTGGCTCAAGATTACTGTTATACCACCACATTCACAAACTGTCTGAAGCAGAATTATTCAAGTCATTAAGACTGGCTTTGGTGTGCTCCTGCTTACTATTCTTAAGCAACATGTGTGGCTTCATCTTAAGTTCTAGTGCTTTATGTTACTGACAATGGAGCCTAGTATATATTTCTGATAAACTCCATTTGGTTCAGAAGATGGGGATTTAGTTACAGGTAACAGAACTGGTTCCTGCTAGTTTGAGCAGAAAGGGACTTCATTCAGGGAATTAGTTGGTTATAACATTGTTTAAAATGCTGGAGAAGCAGTAGGTAGGAAGAGCCTCTGGGAAGGACAGCAGAATAAGAAACTCATCAAAATTGATGTTAGCTCGGTCACAGTTACAATACCAGGAGATCAGGAGGCTGCTATTCAAAATTCTGGTCCCTGTTTCATCCCATCTTGGCCATAACCCAGCAAGTCACTGCTGAAATTGTTGTTTCCAGCCCCATGTGTCTGATGAAGTCTACACCACTAAGGGATGGTTCAAGGACTACTTTTTGTCTCCATTTAACACATTTCTAAAACAACTCTTCAGTGATGCCAATTACATCCAAATACAAAATTACATTGATATTCAGATGAGCAAGGGAGGCTGGTGAGTGTTTTTACTTTCCAGTCTTGTAGATGTTGAGTGAGCCACTCAGCTGGACACATGCTAGCCAAGTACCTGTGTACAGTAATAGTTCTGGTTCTGTGGAGAAAATAAAGATGAGTAAGCTGGGTTCTATCTTGGAGAATTATAATTAAATAGAGAGAGGAGACCAGTTCAGTGTCTTGATTATTCTGGAATTGCCATCTTGTGAACTGGGGAGGGCTTCCTTTCTAGGTAGCCAAAAAGCAGATTTTTCCTACCCCAACTTCCACACACAGGATGGTATTTGCTGTTTTCTCATCTGTGCACTCAGTGGACTGTTAGCTGCAAACGATAGGGACCACGTGTGCCTTGCTTACTGTTAAACAGCCAATGTTTGATCCTGTGCCATTAAATATATGTTAAGTGATTGGATAAATGAAAGAATATTTGAAGTAGGAGTCAACATGACGCTCTAAGGATGTAAGTGTTGGCTTATGAGAGCAAAGAGTGTTTTCTTCCTGCCAGATCTCAGCTTTGTCTCTAGGTTGTATCTGAAGACTTGAAACAATAAACTGAACACTGATGTTAGGAGAATATATTTCCTTATTATTGTTCACTAGTCCTAAACGACACTATGTATTTGTGGCTGGAGAAGCTACATTTAATTTCCTTTTGCTATTAGTGTGAGAAATTAACATAGAAAACTGTTGTGCTCCTTAAGTGAAGCCACTTGCTATTTGGTATAAAAATGAGTATCACATACAAGGTTTCCTGCTCTTTACTTACTTCTTGGGAATGGGCAATCCAAGATGTTTCTGTATCCGGGATAATGCTCTGTTTATAAACAGTATTGGAAATACCGTTTAATGGGCTACTACTATCATTAACATTTGCAGTGCATAATGAGTGTGAATCTTAGGGCTTGATGCTTTATACTCCTGATCTTCTGTAACTTAAAATCACACCAGCTCATGAGGTGAGGTTCTCTTTTACCCCATTTTACAGCTACTAGAACTGAGATTTGGGAGTTGAAATAACTTATTCAATATTACCTGGTTAGCGAACTAGAAGGTAGGTCTCAAAATTAGGTCTGTCTGATCCCAGAGTCCATGTTCTTAACTCCTAAGTGAATTTCACTACTAGTTTTTCTTATTCTGTAAGAAATATCTTTTTGTCACAAAAATTAAAAATATAGGGATGTCCAGCTTCCATGATGCTTTTCCGCATCGTAATATTTTTTAATCCTCACAATAACTGAGAAAAATATTCTTATCTCCACTTACAGATCCTAACACAGAAACTTAGACTAGGTGGAGTTAAACTTTGAGTGGAGGTATTCATACTTGAAACGCCTATGTTGGGGATTCTCTTGACGCTCCCTCCCACAATGTACAACAAAGACCTGCAGGCTGCCATCTTTCCCAAATGGCTCCCAGCGATCCTGGGGCTGCCAGAGCTGATGAGCTGATTCTTGGTCACTAAGGTGCAGCTGTCACGGCACAGGGAGACTTGGAGAGGGAGACATGTGCATTGAATTCCAATTTTTAAAAAGTCCTGCTTCTCTAAAATGACTTGTCTTTTTCATCCAGAGAGGACTCCTTCTGTAGTCTTTCCAGCATAAGAAAAAGCCGTTACTTTAAAGGAAATGTCATCAAAATTCCTCCTATTACTATGGAAGCCCTCTCTGCCTTTTTTTTTTTATCATTCATTTCTCACTGAAAATACAGAATAAGCAGTCACTGCCATTAAATCTAAAGTACTTAACGATAACTACCAGTTAAACAGAGCTTGCTCTCTGGGAATGATTTGTTGTGGGGCGGGGGGGGGGGGGGAATGACTACTGTTGTCCTTGTACTTCTGAGGATGTTTGATGTATGATCCATCTTAAAAGATTTATGGTAGGTGGTACTGGTTGGACTAATTGAGTTTTAAGGAGTCGATACTGGGGTGCCTGGGTGGCTCAGTCGGTTAGGCCTCTGACTTTAGGTCATGATCTCACGTTCATGGGTTCAAGCCCTGCGTCAGGCTCTGGTGCTGACAGCTAGTTCAGAGCCTGAAGCCTGCTTCCGATTCTGTGTCTCCCTCTCTGCCCCTCCCCACTCATGCTCTGTCTCTGTCTCAAAAATAAATAAAACATTAAAAAATTAAAAATAAAAGGAGTTGATACTAACTCAAATTTCCTCGATCAGGGAACTTGTTATATGAGTATATAGGCACGGGACTTCAGAAAGACCCAAACAAACTGAAAAGAGCGTGAGCCTGAGGATGAGTCTGGTTCCCAGTGGCTTAAGTAACCCCCAGCACTTGGGATCTATGGCTTTTCATTCTAAGACTCCAACTTAATGTTATGCCCCCGTGTGTCTTGGCTTCCTCATCATCTTACATCTTCCTTTACTATTTACCTTACTCTTTGTATTTAACTTGTATTCTCATGAGTGGCAACATGAATTTCTTAACGATAGACTTTTTCCCAGCTTTGGGCCAGACACTCAATCCTCAGCTAAGAAGATGTCTCTTCTCCAGTAGCCTAGACCTGCTGGGTGGTGGGATTACCTCGGAAAAAATCTGGTGGTCTCTTCAGCAGAGGTAATGAATGAAATTATTTCCATCAGAAGGGGCTGACAATGGCAGAAAATGTGCTAAGAAAAAGGAAGTTGATATAAGACATGGCCTTGCAGGTAGGACATGCATCCATTGCCTCTCAATACCCATTGTCACTGCTGTAGTTGAAATCACCATCACCTCTTGATGGTAGCTATAGCTTCCTGTGTACACATTCACCTTCTGTGCCATCCCATTTAATCATTTTCAATTCTGCAGCCAGAGAGAGCTTTCTAACAATAAGACTATCTGATTCTTTTCTGTATGAAAAGGTCCTGGTGACATAGGATAAATCCTACATGGTCTAACATGACTTGTGAGACCCACATTCGCCTTCCTGAAATCTCCAAACTCCTTTCTAACTTCCTTTTCTTATATTCTATATTTTATTCATTCTCCCTTTTTACCTTGGACCTTCTCCTAATGTGTAACCTTGATTGTAAAGCACCACTCCCCACCCTTCACCTGGCTAACACTCCTTTACTTCAGGTCCTGGCTGGTGCCTTCCTGATCACTCGGTTTGGGTTAGGTGTCTTTTGGAGATCTACCTCTAGCATCTGGCATCTGTCTATCAGAACTGAATTTTAATTACCTGTCTGTTGTGCTGCGGTGATGCCTCAAAGTGGGGACCGTTATCTGTTCAGAGCGTTTGTTAGCACTTGCTATATTGCTCCTGGTATGTGGTGAGTGCCCATCACTATGTGTTGAATCCGCAGGTGAAAAAGGTAAATGCATTTACCTGGGAAGGTGATGGAAATCCATATCATGGGCTGTCTCCTCTCACATCTGTTTTCCCTGTTCGTTTTCTTAATTTCGACACTGTCTGTCCCTCTTTCACTATCTTTTGCTTGTGCCCTTTCCTCTGCCAGGAATATATTCTCCTTTGGCCAGTATAGCTGTCACTTACCTTTCAGATTTCTTCAGGAAGCATTTTCTGGCCTCCCATCCCCAGACTAGATAAAATGCTCTCATGACCTGTTTTCACGGCATCACAGAATTCTTCAAAACACTCATCCCTGTTCTAATCTTAAATGTATATTTGCAATTCTGTCTGTGGATATTATTAAAGTCCAGTCCTAGCATCACACCAAATAAGAGGGAAAATACTATTTAATAAAATAATTTTTAAAGTAGTGCTTCTAGATAAAAGCTACCAGAGACATGGTAGATGAGGTGATGAGACTATCAGAAGTCTTCAGAAGTCAGATACCAGGTGTGGTAGAAAGACCAGCAAGAGTTAGACATCAAGGGTTTGAATCTGTGCTCGGCAATAAGCTAGTTCTGTGACTCTGAACATGTAGGATCATTTCTCTGAATTTCTATTTATACAGCAGTAAAATAGAAATCATAATATTTCCCCCTTTTTTAAAACTAAAGGAGAGGAAACCTGTAAATATCCTGAAAGCTGCCATATAAATCACTGATACTGTCGTGACAAAATTCAGTATCATTCAAGGTGAAATATAAGAGCATAGTTTGAGGATATATATTACTTACTTTTCAAACTTTGCCCTGTGGTAAGACTGTCAAAGCTGGGAAAGTGTTTGAAATAGTGGGGTTTTTTGTTTGTTTTTTTCATTTTGTTTCTAACAGGAATTCTTAGCATGCCACATCTGAGTTAGACCATTTGAGTAACCTCAAATGAATAATATAAATGTATCAGCTGTCTGTTAACCTATTTGAGAAAGTGGGAAAAAATGTAATCAAATGCTTAATGAACATTTCATTGTTTTGTGGGTGGATAAATGGGATCTGGGAATTCCTAAGAGGTTAGGTGTGACTAAGAAATCTGACTCCCTTGGCCCATTAGAACATGATTGACTCTAAGGGACTGGAAAGGGAAGATTTAAGAATAATATTAATTACTCTTAATTTGACGAGCTCAAAGTACTTAATATTATTAACTCAGTTTATTAAAGATGCTAGGCCTTAAACCAGGTGATATACATTATTCATGTGGTTTACTCCTCAGCAATCTTTTGAAGTAGATACTATTATCTTCCAGGAGGACATAGAAATGATAGATGAGAGCAGAAATAACTTCCCTGAGGTCACTGGCTTGGAATTATTAAACACCCTTCCGGTCAAATCCTGTGGTCTTTGTATTGCCGAAGGAGAAACAAATCGGATTGATTCTATTGGCTAAAATTACACAAAAGGCTGATCGTGCACATCAGGTCTAGAGTACATGGCATATAGTAGGGCGTCAAATGAGTGTTGATGGATGCAGCTGTATGTTTCTCTTGAGAGAGCTCTGGGATCTGGTGAGAGATGAGGTGCTGCGATCAGAAAGAATCAGGGCTCCTGGCTCCTACATTCTCTCAGAGTGCGCAACTTTCCCCACTGGACTCCCACATTCCTATGCTGGGGTCAAGCTGAATGACACCAGCTCCAAACCTGGGCTCTGTGAATCTTACTTTCAAAATGTTTTCTAGCTCCAAGGTGCACTGATGTTTTTTGCATTAATTAAAATTGGACTTGCAAGTTCTGTGATGTCAGTAAGTTACACAAATGACGTTTTGAAGGTGCCATAAAATTTACATTTATCAGTGTTTGCCAACTAATTACACAGTAAAATTGGGTCCCAGTCTTCCATAAACATAGCAATCCATTTCAATAATCAGACTTTTTATTCAAGGAGCTCTGTATGCATATCATTTACCTTTAGGGAAGGGGTGTGTGTGAATGAGTCTCAGATTCAGTTCCCCTCTACAGTTGCTGTCTGGCCTTCAGGAAGACAGGCATGGCAAAGCACGTGTTTTGTAGAGGAAATGCTCGGGCTCAGGGGTCCACTAGATCTTAGTTCAAATCTCCTGAGCAATTAATTTACCCACAAAAGACCTCAGTTCCCTGTTCTCTAAAATAGAAAGAATTGCAATAGTCCTTTCATTAGGACTCTATGGGTTCTATAGCTAATCCTGATAAAGTCCCTGGCACTTGGGATGGACTGTTCCTGAGTTTCTACTAAGCAAAGGCCAGTTCATACAGAAGGGAGATTGGGGCTGGGTAATTTGGAGTGAGATGTTCAGGGGCCGAAGACCTCAGTTCTCAACTGGATTGTTTTTTTTCTAAACCAGAAAGTAATGGACTAGATGAATGATATTTTAGGATATTTTCCCTATTACCTAGGAATTAAAAGTAATGAAGAATTCTTCCTGAAATGGCAGTAAAATCCAGTCAAACTTACACATCCAGGGTGGGGCATGGGATCTCTCAGCCTTAAGTACCCTAAATCACACTGTGGTTTTTCCCAGACCCACTTTCTGTTTTTCCCAAGTGCAGGGATGTGATGAGAATATTTCATCTCTGTCTCTTCTTCCCCATCATTAATTTTTCCCCTTTATACTAGATCATTCATTTCTGTACAAAAACATGTGGTTATTTCTCCCACATTAAAGTTAGTTGATGTGTTTTTTTTCATTTGCCACTATATTTCTTTATTGCCTTTAACACCATAATGTTTGGAAAGACTTGGCTTTATTCATTTTCTCCCTTTCTTTTTATTTCTTTGCTGTGGATCCCGATCAAGCTCTCATACCCGGCAACATGCTCTTGATTGATGACCTCCACATGGCCAAATCCAACAACAAATTCTGTCTTTTTATTAAACCAGAAGTTTTTGAGTTGATTGCTCCCTCATCCTTGAAATAATTGATTTGACTTCTAGGATATTCTTATGTCTCCTTTTCCTTTGTGTTGGAGTGTTCTAGGGCTACCTCATTTTTAAAAAAATAAGATTTATTGTCAAATTGGTTTCCATACAACACCCGGTGCTCATCCCAACAAGTGCCCTTCTCAATGCCCATCATTTGCTTTCCCCACTCCCCATCAACCCTCAGTTGGTTCTCTGTATCTAAGAGTCTCTTATGGTTTTCTTCCCTCCCTCCCTGTAACTTTTTTCCCTTTCCCCTCCCCATGGTCTTCTGTTAAGTTTCTCCAGATCCACATATGAGTGAAAACATATGATATCTGTCTTTCTATGACTGACTTATTTCACTTAGCATAATACCCTCAGGTTCCATACATATTGCTGCTAATGACCAGATTTCATTCTTTCTCATTGCCAAGTAGTATTCCACTGTTATATAAACCACATCTTTATCCCTTCATCAGTTAATGGACATTTAGGCTCTTCCCATAATTTGGCTATTGTTTACAATGCTGCTATAAATATAGGGCTATATCTTGAGAACCCATCCCTTTCTTGGTGATCTCCACTATTAGGCTTTTAAGCACCCCCTATACACTAATGACATTTAAATTTAATCTCTTGATTCATACTGTGTGAATGTATATATAAATCTGACTCCTCAATATCTCTCCTTGGATCACTAATTTCTCATCTCAGACTTAACATGTCCCAAATCTAAATCTTGAAACTTTACCCCCACATCTGGTCCCATTCTTTCTCAACATAATAGCAGTAGCAAACATTTACATAGGACTTACTAAGTGTTGGATTCTATTAACACTAATTGTCATCAAAAACTTCATACAAAGTAATGAATTTTTATATCATTTTATAGTAAAAAATAGAACTATTACCTTAGTCTGTGTCATAGAGTGAAAGAGCTGGCAGAGCCTGATTCTAGTCTGTGCTGTAGAGTCCTTCCAATGCCTGAAGCCAAAAGTTTTGAAATTATCTGTAACTTCTCTCGTATGTCTACTTTGGATCCAACAGCAAATCCTGTAGGTAATACGTTGAGGATACATTCAGAATCTGCCTGCTTAGCGCTGACACTGCCACAGTCTTGGCCTCAGTTATTATTCCTTCTTGACTGGATTATTAAAAATACTACTCTGATAATCCCTCTATCTATCTCAACATATGAGACAGAGAGAGGCAGATCATATTACATCTTCTGCCCAAAGTTCCCCCATGGTTTTCCATGTCGCTCAGAAGAGAAGACCGCATTTATACAATGACCCACCATGCTGTAAACCCTTAGCTCCCCTTTTACCTATCTAACCTCATCTTCTTCTGATCTTTTTGCTCATTCCATTCTACTCGTACTGGGCCGTTGTCCTTTCTGAAACAGAACACACATTCGGCTCTTGTCTGAGGTCGTTTTCACTTCCAGCTGCCTTTACCTGGAGTGTTCTGCCCCCAGGTTTCCACATGACTCTGTTTTTTATCTCCTTCAGATTTTGGGTTAAATGTCACCTTTTAGTGAGGGTTTATATTTAAATTGTCACATCTTAGTCCATTCAAGACATTATCTTTGCTTCCTTGTTTTAAATTTCTCTGCTTAACACCCATTGACTTCCCTTTATTTTTTCCCCACGGAAGAATGTCAACTTCAGGGCAGCAGAGATTTTTGCTATTTGGGTCATACATTGCTACCCACCAGGTAACTTTGTACATAGTGCCTATTAAGTGCTCAATAAATGTTTGTAAAATATGTAATAACTGTGAACATGTTTGTAAAAGAACAGATAAACATCCTTCAGAGATGGAGAGATGAAGTCATTAGGAATCCCAATACCTTAAACAATAGTTTAATTTGAAGCCAGATGGAATTTTATGTTTTTCAGGGACATCTTCTTACTTAAAAGTAAAGAATTTAAGCAAGAGAAAAAAAGGGATTAATTCAAAGCCAGCTTGCTGGTTAAACCTCCTACTTCATGGGCTGACGTTTAATCATCCAAGGATGTCTTTCCTGTTTTTTCACAAAACTCCACTTCTGAAGTTAACATCAGATGCTCTCATTAAAAACAAACAAACAAATAAACAAAAACAACTTAAAATTTAAATATAGGTTTGTTTAAAGATTATCTGTCAAATTTGTCAATGGATTTTCTATGTGACTGTGGTCAGAAATAGCCAGCTCCCTACTGGTAGCTAGACCATCAGTTGCATAGCAAAATCTAATTGACAGTCCAATTAGTCCTAATCTATAAAAGGTTACTGTCCTAGGTTATATAATACCTCACGTCAAATGATTTGTTGAAATAGATTCTGGAAGGAGACGAGATAGCACATGAGATTTATAGCCTTCAAATAAACTAAATATAGTATTCTCCCGTATCTGAGGTCTGACTTTTATCCTAGGCTATGAATTCCACGGGCTTCATTAGCTTTAGATATTGGGATTTTTAAACCTAGAGCAAGAGTGAAGATCTGAGCCCTTATCCCTGCCGGTGCAAGCCTTTGGATGCTCACTAAGGTTCTTAGATTTATATTAGGAAACCAGCTTTTTGTGGGTCAAGGTTGCCCCAAGTTTCATGGGCTATATCCAGGTGATACAGGCTGAAACTATGAAGTGTCACTGTGAGGACTACCTTCCTTTAGATTTTTACTTTGAGGTGAGCCTTAAGAGATTTGAAAACACCTCAAGTGTATTTGTATATTTAAATATAGCATCGTATTCTAAACAGAATTGGTCCTAGTTCATCTTTTGCCACATAATACATCCCAGAATAACATTCTAGATACATTCTCCACAATTTGACCTTTATTTACAATTACTCATTCACCTAAGTGTGATAATCAAACCAACACTTGTTAGGTGTTTTTTCCTTGTTACTTGTTTTCCTTTTTAGATCCTTTGGGAACAGAGCTACCTATGAAGTCATGGTTAAGCTCCTCGAATTGTTGCAGTTTAAAGTTTTAGAGGACTTTGTTTGGGGTCTGCTCCTTGTTTCTGATACGATCTGTTCATCTTTGTGGAGAGAAATCGAGACCAGGAGATTCAGCACAGAGAACTAAGAGAGGGTTTATATGGGAATAACCATATAAAAAAAGTGGGATTTGTGTTGTAATTCTCATTAATGTGTCCCTAGAATTAGACTTTAGGCTTGGTCTACACAACAGCCTCATTCAACTATATAGCAACAAAGTCAAATAGATATTTCTCTTTGTTTTAGGTAGACAGGCAACAAAGCTCGAGAGTAGTTACCCACCTTAAGCTACATCCAGTCTGTGACAGAGGGAGGATTCAGGTCCAACTCAAGGTTTGCTGCAAATGATAAGGTCTAATCCATTATATTGTGTTCAGTCTTTACATTGACTTCTCAATGCTCCTCTCAGGTCTCACAGATTTTAAGCTTTAATCACTTAAAACATTAAGTTTTTCCTTCTTACCCATTTTCTTCCTTTGGCTCTTGGTGTCTGTTTGACATTTGAACAGAAAGGGATGGCCCTTCAAGACATAGAGACTTCTTTTTTCTGTGCCACCTGAGCTCTTAAAAAATGTTCATTTATTTTGAGACAGGCAGAGAGAGAAAGAGAGAGAGAAAGAGACAATGATTAGGGAGGGGCAGAGAGAGGGAGAGAGAGAATCCCAAACAGGTTCTATACTGTCAGCACAGAGCCCAGTGTGGGGTTTGATCCAGTTAACCCTGAGCTCATGACCAGGGCTTGAAATCAAGAGTCAGACGTTAACCAGACTGAGCCACCCAGGTGTTCCTATTTAAGCACTTTTTATAAAATCACCTGATTTTATTAAGATACCTCAAATTTCACATTATTGTTACTTGCGTGTCCAAAGGTCTCGCTTGAATTTGAGCTTTCCTGGAGGCAAAGGATAATGACTGAGTCCTATTTGTGACACAAATAGAAACCCTCAGGAGCCACTATTTGGAAACTGAATTGATGGCTGAGGTCATAGTGTTGAACTGGTGTTGTGAATACTTGTCTCATAGACATTCAGAGAAACGGTAGTGAGATCATGCCCGAGCTACAGCGTACCTCTCCCCCAAAAGCTTAAATTATCTCATATTTAACATTAACTGAATTCCATGTACAAAAGAGTTGAGGGTTATCAATGTGGCATATTCTCAAAATAGACCCAAGCTTTTCTGTGTCTCCAAAGTACAGAAGTCTGAGAAATATTATGTTCTCAGTGTTTAAAAATATCTAATCACACCCAAATTATTTAGAATCGTAGGATTTTCATTTGGAAAAGACATAATCATGAATTTCTTAACCCAAAGTGAAAACTTAACTCCTCAAAGGTTAACTTTTTTGTGATCACACAGGCTCTTCATATACTATTCTCATTTTTATTCTTGTTTCTTCTGGAAAATTTACTGGATTATGATGTTTTTGAAAGACCTATGTTTTTGTTGTTGTTGTTTTTATTTTTTGGAGTCACCTTGGGATTCTAATATTTCCTGTTGGGAGCCTCTATTTTAATAAAGCTATGGCGGAGCTATCAGAAAACCCTCTCTGAATTTAGTTGTTCAAATTAAAGTCAATTAAAAATTGCTACTTTTGCATATACTAAGCATTGCATCAGGCACAGGGGAGATTACCACATTTTTTGGAGATTATCTTCTTACTCCCTACTTTATTATAGTTCTCTTGCTTCTCATCACATATTTAGATTTAACCTATTAGAATATATGTTATATTTGAGGTAAAATTCTGCTTCTTTATAAATTCTTCCCTACTGTCTGTTTGAGACCTGTTATTAACCCTCATTATGACCTTGAATGTCGTTGCAAATTTCTCATTGTCTTCCATCCACATGGTTGCAGGATGAAAAGCATCAAATGTATGATGCTGCTGTGCAGAA
This sequence comes from Mungos mungo, assembly GCA_004023785.1. Classification (NCBI taxonomy): domain Eukaryota; kingdom Metazoa; phylum Chordata; class Mammalia; order Carnivora; family Herpestidae; genus Mungos; species Mungos mungo. The sequence goes on from PISW01000493.1 coordinate 512,559, forward strand.
GGACCCTGTTGGATTGTTTGAGGATTACATTGAAACCTTTGCTGTAAAAATTTTTGTTGTCGACAGTGAAAACACAATAGGAGCCAATAACTCACTAGTGCCCTAAGTATTCTACAGTTTTCTAAAGAGAATTGGGTTTACATTCTTTACTACATTTGCTATTAAATATATGTATGTTGGAGACCTGTATCTAACAAGGTCTCTTTTTTAGTGGTCTCGTCTTGTCTCATCAAGTCTTGTCTCGTCTCTTCTCTTCTCTTCTCTTTTCTCTCTCTCTCTCTCTCTCTCTCTTTCTTTCTTTAAAGCTTACTTATTTATTTTGAGAGAGAATCCTAAGCAGACTCCACACTATCAGCAAGGAGCCTGACAAGGGGCTCAATCCCACAAACTGTGAGATCATGACCTGAGCTGAAGTCAAAAGTCAGATGCTCAACTGCCTGAGCCACCGAGGGACCTCAATGTGTTGGTCTCTTAATTTTTGATGTATTGATAGCGGATAGAGGAAAATTGTTGCCACCCAGCATCATTTGAATGCTTTACTACTCTGAGATTCATTAGTTTCAATTATGAAGAGGAATAATAAAATTTGGAGTCAAGTGATATGGAATCCTATTCTATAAAAATATTTTTAAAGTTGAGAGATAATGAATATTTTTGATACAACATCCCTTAGCCTGATTTTTTTCCTATTTCACTCTAATCTAGGAAACAGTTTTTAAAAAACAGTGTAATTAACATAGTGTTATAATAGTTTCAGGTGTCCTATATGGTGATTCAACAGTTCTATACATATTCAGTGGCCATCATGACAAGTATACTTAGTTTCTTTCACTTACTTCCCCTATTTCCTCCACTCTGCCCTGGTAACCATAAGTTTTTTTCTCTATATTTAAGAGTCTGTTTGTCTCTTTTTTCCTTTGTTTTTCTTTTTATTAAAATTTTTAATGTTTTTTATTTATTTTTGAGAGACAGAGAGAGACAGTGCAAGTAGGGGAGGGTCAGAGAGAGTGGGAGACAGAATCCAAAGGCAGGCTCCAGGCTCTGAGCTGTCAGCACAGAGCCCAACATGGGGCTTGAACCCACGAACCATGAGATCATGACCTGAGCTGAAGCCGGACACTTAACCGACTGAGTCACCCAGGCACCCGTCCTTTGTTTTTCTTAAATATGAATGAGAGCATAAGGTCAGACTTTATCTGACTGATTCATTTCACTTAGCATTATACCCACTACCTGCATCCATGTTGCTAGAAATGGAAATATTTCATTTTTATAGCTGAGTAATATTCCCTTGTATATATACCACATCTTCTGTATCCATTCATTATTTGGTGGACACTTGTGCTGTTTCCATGATTTGGTTATAGTAAATAATGCTGCAATGAGCATATGGGTGCATAAATCATTTTAAATTAGTGTTTTTATGTTCTTGGGGTAAGTACAGTAGTGGAATTACTGGATCACATGGTAATTTTATTTTTAATTTTTTGAGGAATCTCTATACTGTTATCCACAGGGGCTGCACTAGTTTACATTCTTACCAGCAGTATATGAGAGTTCCTTTTACTCCACATCCTCACAAACACTTTTTATTTCTTGTGTTTTTGATTTTCACCATTCTGGGAGGTGTGAGGCGGTATCTTATTGTTTTGATTTTCATTTCCCTCATGATGAGTGATGTTGAGTAGTTTTCATGTGTGTGTTGTCTCTCTGGATATCATCTTTGGAGAAATATCTGTTCATGTCTTCTGCCCATTTTCCAGTTGGATTTTTTGTTTTATGGATATTGAGTTGTGTCAGTTCTTATATATTGGATACTACCCCTTATTGGCCATGTCATTTGCAAATATCTTCTTCCATTCATAAAACATTCTTGAGGATCATTTACTTAAGTCTCTGCTATGTTTCAGCTGTGCCCCATAGGTTTATATACAATTAGAACTAACAATGGCTTGGATTTACGTCCTTTTATCTTTGTCTCTGACTTTCCTCCCCACCTTTTCAAGATACCTTCTGTTTCCGCTAAAAGTTTCCCAGAGCACTGCTCTCACATAAGACATACATAGGATACACTTAGTGAATCAGTGATAATTCTGGTTAATGGTATCTTTCCTGACCTCAGTACAACTCTAAGGATTAACTTGTGGATCTCAATGGAACACCATTTCTCAGGTTATATTATGTTTCAGACTGAGTCAATGCCCCAAGTACATGGAGGGAAAGACTGAAGAACTACTTCTCTGCCAGTACTTTGCTGAATAGCAAAAGGAACAGAACTTTGAAGACCTGCATAGAATTCAGAGTTTGTTAATGCCCCAAACTCCAAACATTGTTTATTGACACTATGCCACTGAGCTTTCCACATTGTAGCAGGTAGCCTGAAGTTTGTATGTTTTCCATCCATTGTAAGAACACCCTGTAGCCGAGGGGACTTGGAAACATGTAGCGGAATGAATGAAAAACACTGGATCTCAGCTTGCCAAAGTGTAGACATTTCTTTGATGAGGGATGTCAGAAGCACTGTTGGAGAAGGAATAATCCACTGAGGATGACAGGAGAATGTCACCTTGATAACATGTGGGTTTGGTGCCTTTCTATCTTGTCACAGCCCTTTTATTTCTTTGGCACCATAGTATCTGCCCTGTGGCTCATTTTAAAATCTTAATTGGTTGTTAAATCTCCAATGTGGTAGCTGATGGAGGGCTTATCAATACCCAAAAATGTGATACTAGTGTAATTTTTCAAAACACTTGCACTTTATAACATTCTTGCAAAAGGTGAATAAGATGACATATTTTCATCTGGAGCTTAAAGATCTCGCAGCCAGTGCTCCAAGGTGATTTGCCCAAGATCATGCTGTCAAGTGTAACCCAAGTGTTTGAATTCTATGCACACTGTGTTGTCTCCCTCTTTGGACTACTTCCAGAGTGATTTTCATTCCAGAGGAGACATTGAGCCTTGGAATGAGGCAGCAGCTATGGAAAAGTGAGGGGCAGTGAGAGAACAACTCTGCTCAGCATTTCTTCAAATCTCTTCAGATATTAGCTGGCAAGGTCTGGCCTTTTTCTGCTCCTATATCTGGCTCCAGACATATAATTTCCACAGGATCTCCTCAATTACTCAGGGAGAAGGTAATCGGCATTTTGGAGACATTTGTATCACTTGTACAAGTCTTGGAGGCCATTTTGAATTGAAATATGTTTATCTACTATGGCAAATAGATTTCAACTTCTGGCCATATAGGATAGATGATTGGTGGTTACCTTCTTGCAAAGGATCCCAAGGCTTATCCTAATGGAGAATTGATGTCTGAGCTGTGTGTGGAGGAAGACCTAAGATACCAGCAGTGTATGGTTGTTGCTGACAAATAGTGACTTAGCATGTAAGTCTTAGGATGGGTCCCAGTGATCACTTAATTTCCTTGTTACATAAATGAGGGAACCTAGCCTGAGAGAGGGGAAAAGCTTCACCTCAATCTCAGTGCCCTGGTTCTCTGTCATTGAAAGGCCTCGGGCAATTTCAACCTGGTGTTCTAGTTTGATTCCTTGACTTCATAGTGGAAATGCTAGCAACCTTTGAAGTACCTTTCCCTGCTTATCTATTTCCCTACTTAGACTCCTGCTTTCTAGAAATTTTCTGCCATTTCTCTCTGTCACCTGCTTAGGTCACCTGAGTTTACCTTTAGATGCAATGCCTCCTCCTCCTGACCTACCTTCCTCCACCATATACATCAGGACCCATCAATCTTAGGTCCCCCATTATTAGCTCATTACAGCATACACATACTATATTAAAACCCAAGTTTTGCTTAATACTTTGCTCCTCCTGTAAGCTAATTCCATTATAAACATGGGACTGCTGGATACATAGTGCCAATATTCCAAATGATTGGAATTGGGAGGATCAGAGAAGCCCTGTCCTTAGGGAGCATGAGATGCTTGGGCATAGAGCCCTTCGGTGGCAGTCACCAAGTCAGGGCTAGTCCTGATTGCATAAATGTATCAATGTATTTTGTTCCATCACCTCACATTCATTGGACTTTCTAAATCTTTGAGTCTGTCTCTTTCTTTCTTTTCCTTTTCCTTTTCCTTTTCCTTTCTTGCAACTCTGAAGAGTTGTCCACCTTTGACAGCTATAGAAATCAAAGACCTGCAGAAGGGAAAATTTGCTTTCAGGCTCTTGGAAAGTTACAGACAGGGCTAGGATGAAGGATTGTTGCTCAAAATCCTATAGCTGCCCCTCCCTGCTCCTAAGTCCACAGAGCTACCCTGCTGTTCTTCCTACTTCTGTCAAAAACCTATTTTTCTCACCTCTCTGTTTTCCAGAGTCTTAGCACGTTGCACTACGATCGGAAGGTATTGTGTCCTCGCAAATGATACTGGCTTTTAAAACCTACAATGACTCTTCACTGGAACTAGTAATTAGTTTAAGCTCCTACATTTTATTAGTTTTAGACAAAGTCTCATTCTAGTATGAAGACATGGTATTAAACGTAACCCTTTATGTAGTAGTACTGGAACAGAGTACAAACGAACAGGCACTGTATAACCCTGTCAGCCACCTGAACCCCGCGGAGAAGAAGTTCCTGCATGTGTGGCTATGGTAGGGTATATGTTTTGTGCAGGGATCACAGACCCTGAGTTAATGTCAAAGATGATAGCCCTGGTTCTACATGCCACAAAACTGTTTTCACGGCAGAGGTTGTGGTAATGGGGATTTGCTAATACTGAATGTTTACAGGTCATCAGAGGAGTATGTCTAGAGCCAAAAGACATTACTTTAAATTGACAGGATAGGCAAATATAAACACCCAAATGTGTCCCAAGTTAGCACTAAAGACATCAAAATAATCATATTTAATGATATCTTCCATGTGCTAGACTTAGTAATAGAACTGTTCACATGAGTATTTCTTTCTTGTTTTTTTTTTTTAACATCTATTTATTTTTGAGAGACAGAGTGAGACAGAGCATGAGCGGGGGAGGGGCAGAGAGAGAAAGAGACACACAATCTGAAGCAGGTTCCAGGCTCTGAGCAAGTGTTAAGCACAGAGCCTGACATGGGGCTCGAACCCATTAACTGTGAGATCATGACCTGAGCTGAAGTCAGACACTTAACTGACTGAACTACCCAGGTACCCCATGTATTTCTAGTTCAAACCACAACACATCACAAAATGCATATATCTGTTTAAAATAAGAGGAATCCAGGATTTAGGGCTGTTCCATTGACCAAGAATGTCTATTATCATCAAAAATAGATCAAGGATTTGAACTGTGTTCTCTTGGATCTAAGGTCCCTGCTTTCTTATACTAAAGTACTCTGACTCCTATAAACTGCATGCTATATGTATAATCCCAATGTTAAAAGAACAAAAGAAATATAACAGTTTCTTGTATTTTAAGGAATTAATTAATATCCCTCATCATTCTATGGCCTAGAGTTAGCTGTGAAACATGATAATGAGCAGGGTTGAACCAAGAGGAAAAATAACAAAACTGGAATTCTACGGGATGCAATTGAGTCACTTTTGCTTCAGAACAGTCACCCTGTTACCACACCTGAAACTTTCATAAAGTCAACTGTCACAGCTGACATATTATCCGTTTTGTAAGTGAGGAAGCTAGGCTCAGTTCTGCAAAGTGACATCTCAGGATGGCATAAAAACTTAGCGTACAAACAAGAAGTCACATCTTAATGCATAATAAAGCTTTTAGGGATGTCAGGGTCCTGATGAAAAATGCACTTAGGTACCTAAGTGAAGCATTGAAAATAGATTTCCTCATATGCCCACTCAGATTCACAGGTAGTAGCTATTTGAATTATTGGGTTGACAAGGATATGGAGGTTACATCTGGAATCAGTGGGAAAGTTCCCATGATTCATAACTGAGGTTTGCTCTAAATATAAGAAGTGGAATTTAATAGCATGTGTGCTATGTATTATAGGTTTCTGATTTATGGGTTGAAAAACTCCTTAGTTCATTATAAAAAGAGTAGAAAGTCTAGCCATAGGATCAGAAGAGTTGCTTTCATGTTCTGATGGGTCTGTGTTCTTGAATGAACCAATATCCATAAACCTTACTTTCCTGATACTTTGTTTTTTTAATTATTTTTAAAGTTGAGAGAGAGAGAGAGAGGGAGAGAAAGAGAAAATGAATGAACACATGGGAATGGCAGAGAGAAAGGGAGAGAGAGAGACACAGAATACCAAGGGAGCTCCACACTGTCAGCACAGAGCCCAAGGTGGGGCTTGAACTTGTGAATGATGAGATTCATGACCTGGACAGAAATCAAGAGTCAGACACTCAACTGACTGAACCATCCAGGCACTCTAATTTTCTGACATTTTGAAATGCACTAATGATTGCTGCTCTTCCTACTTGAGATGATACCTATGATGATTAAAAAATAGGTTGTACCTGAGGGTGTATGTTGTAAATGTAGGAACTATCCTTTATAATTGAAAGCTGAGAAAGCACCAGCCCTAGAAGGAGAGGAAAGGAGCTCAGACTGAAGGCAGGAAGATAATACTTGGAATTTCTTTTCCTTTTTTTGTTTTTTTTTTTAATTTATTTTTGAGAGACAGAGACAACATGAGCATGGAAGGGTCAGAGAGAGAGGGAGATACAGAACCTGAAGCAGGCTCCAGGCTCTGAGCTAGCTGTCAGCACAGAGCCCGACACGGGGCTTGAACCCACAAACCATGAGATCATGACCTGAGCTGAAGCCGGATGCCTAACTGACTGAGCCACCCATGCACCCCAATACTTGGAATGTCTATTGGAGGTAGTCATGTCTGCCAAAATTTATCACAAGTACAGGCTTCTCCAAAAAGAGGTCAACTCATAATTGAGTGTCAGTGTGAAGAATTTAGCCCTACTGGGAATGCTCTAAGTTTTCTTTAAATAAACAGTGGGAGGAAAAAAAAACCTTTTTGACAGGCTTGATTAGTTCCTGAAATTCTTTTCAATATAGACCCTAATTTATGTAGGAGACTGCGATGTTCACTCTTTTCCTATACAGGGTGGTTGGGATTCTTTGTAATAATGTTCTGATTTAAATGAATGTATACCCTGCTCTGACCTGGAATTCCAAGCCTTCTAGTGTCTGCTTCCAGTCTTTCTTGCATATCAGTTCTTGAGTTCCTTACCCCTTAGCCACATTGTCTTGAAAGAGGCCTCCATTTTTTCCACATCTCCATTTTTTTTTCTGATGCCCCTCTGTCTCCCTGGAAACCAAAGAAGGTTTTTTTCAGAACACTCAAAGTCATCCTATTCAAAACAAAACCCACCATGGACCTCCCCCTCCCCAGTCTTAGGTGTGTCCCTGTCTTCTTTAGGTTTGTAAGGAACTGGAGAAAATGCAGTTATTTTTGGCACTTTTCCATTCCTCATATCCCTCAGTTCTGTTAATTAGCATATTCTCTTGATTTTACTACCACTGATGGCTCCTGAATCTGCCCACTTCTCTGCACTACCACTGCTATCTCCATGGTTCTGGATCCCATGATGTGTCATCTAGAAACCTGGATGACGTCCTAAACCTCACCATTTCTTGGCCTCCTAAAGCTGGAGTGCTCCTTCCCAAATGCACCTTTAATGGTATTACATCCCTGTTTAGCTTGACTCCATTGCTCTCTGGAAATCGAGCTGAGCATTCCACCCAAGGTCAGTCACCAGTGACATCTCTTGGTACTTGTTCATGCTCTTGGGCTAGCATTCTACGTTCAATCCCATTCCTGGAAGTCACACGTTGTCTTTCACTTTTGGATCTTAGACTATATTGTTTCATATGTCTGGAATACTTGGCCTGCTTTTCTTCACTTGGGTAACTACTTAATTTCCAGGTTTTAGCTTAATCATTAGGGACTTAAGGTTGCCCTTGCCTGATGCTCTAAAATCGGTCCTCCTTCCAATATTTTCTCAAAATACCATTATTTCACTATTGGCATATTTTATCATAATTCTACATTCATTAACTCTATTAAGGCAGGGAGGTATGGATGTTGTGTTTATAACTGTATCCACAATTTCTGGTTGCTTATTGGTGCTCAATAAGTACCTGTTGAGTAAGTGAATGAATGAATGAATGGATTCTTTCCAGTTCCAGTGAGTCATAATCCTCCCCAAAGTTTGTTGTAAAAGTCTAATGTGTAAACATTTACACAGTTCCCCTTCCCACATCCTTATGTGATAATTATGTAGAATTCTTAAGTATGTGTTTAGTATCATTTGTATGCATTTCTTTTATTTTTACCGTTGTAAATGATTGCTACTTTGTCTTATTTACCTTGATATGCCTTCCCAGTGCCTATCTGAGAGCCTAGTACATAAGACATTCAGGGAATGTATGATCGCTTAAATCAGTCTCAAGAACTGCACAGGTAGGATGCATTAATGAACTGCATACATCTTCCAGAAGCCACACACTTTTAGGCAAATGTTTTTTAGTGCATAAACATGACAAATTGAGACGATGTCGTGAAAAACTTTCTCCTGATTTTGGAATTCCATAACTTATGTTAGACAACATAAAGAATAGGCCTTCTAACATGGAACAGCTCCCCAACTCAAAAAATATCATTCTAAGAATCATCAAGTACTAGTTTTTTTATTCTGTTGTAAACAAGTTTGTTCCAAAGATAACATTTCTGGTAACTTTTTTTCACCAGAAAATAGTTATGAACCTTTGTGTATACACAAGATAGTCCTGTACAGAATATTTTATTGTCTATACTATGGTGGATCTAAAGACTAAAGGAGCTCTAAGATCCTTTCGAAGATTCCTGGATTCTACACACTAATTTATTCAAAAAGAAAGCTACTCTATGCCTTTAGAATGAATACCAGAATCAGAAGACAAGAGTTCACTCCTCCCCCCACCCCAAATCTGCTAATTGTCATTCTAATCTTGGCTAAATTCACGCCCTTAATATTTTTGATTTTGACACACACTCTATTCTGGGAGTCAGGGATACAGTGGTGTACAGATATTTTATTGACACAATAGCATAGCATAGTCTCTGTGAATGTAGTTTTCTGATCTGTAAAACAGGGTTAAAATGAGATGTGCATTGCCCTTCCAGACAGCTGACCAACACAAGGCTTCCAGGGTAAGTTTCCAGATATTAGGAAATCAAAACATGCAGCTGTGCAGGAATTAAATACAAGGTAGCTAAGTTAAAAAGCACTGTATCTGGGTCTGTCAGTGTTTGGCTGTCCTGCAACTAAGTAAGTTACTGAGTCTTTTTCTCTCCTTTTAAGAAGCATGGTTTTCTCAACCCCATACACAGATTACTTGAGGTAGGGACTTGATTTGGTTTACTGACTCTTCTTTATGTTGATCGTTCAGTGGATTAACCGACGCATAATATACATCTAGTACTTGCTGGTGAAGGAAAGAGTGGAGTTTCATAATTCATGCAGAGCCAGTGCAGGAGATCAATCTTCCCTTGATCTGCTGTGAGCCTGACCTCAAGCATTATCAGGAGGCCTCCATCTTCTCAGACTGAACGACTGGTGTATTCCTTTACATCTTTTGCCCAAAGAGCAGCAATCTGAGTAACATGTACTTTGTATCATGACTGGGAGGCAGCACAAAATAAAATAGCTTTAACTTGGACATCCTTGGCCAACTGACACTCTACCATGAACAGTGGGGTTGGCCACTTCTGCCTTGAAAACCTGTACTGTGGGGAGTGCGGTCACCTTCACATCTGTGATCACTCCTCAAGGGGGATTTTCCCCATATTCCTGCTTTGGACACGGTATGCCTGGATGGGCTTCTAGAAATCTGTACCCCCAGGTAGTGGCCAGTTGGCTGATATGCTGAGATTGCATGTGATTGTCTGTGGGGACACCTAGCCAATAACGTAAGAGTGGGAGCAGATAGTTTGGACTTTGGGTTTCCAGCCAGAGTTCTAGAGGATCAGAACTGGCAGTGCCAGGGATCAACTGGGCATGTAGCCTGGACACAACTATATAAAATGACTCATATGAACAAAAACTGTAACAAAGTGCTGCACAAGCAACAAGGTGGCTTACAAATCTATAAGATTAAGTTGTGGTCCATTTAATGGTGACACTGAATTGTTACTAGTTCTTTCTTGCTATCACAGCCTCGTCCCGCACCCATCCATCTCTTTCCCTTCTTAGGGCATAACTGCAATGATGGACAGACAGAAAAGATGTGAAGTCTGTGTGGTAAAAGAAATAAAACTATTTTTCTGGCACAAGTTATTAGTTAAGGTCATTTATTTTTCTGTTTCTTGAGTTCACAAAACTTAAGTGCCTCTGAATTTTTAGGCAACCTTGAGTGGTTTAACTTCTGAATAGTTTTAGGTAGTCCCAACTGATTTCAGTTGTGAGGAAATGCATTGACCTATTTCTATTTCAGTGGTAAACTAAACAAAAATGGGAAAGTCCTGACATTTAAAAGTCAAGTTTATGTTTTCCCTGCTCCCATTTATAATTTTTGTTTGCATTTATTACTTTGTGCAATTATTGCAGCAATCTTGCAACATAGGTATGATCTTGCTTATTTCCTAGGAGATGAAACAGAAGCCCTGAGGGATGTGTGGATGTGCCTACTGGATGCACAAATGCTAAGGAGTAGGAGGGAGGTACACACACAGTTCCTGTCACTGTTTGAGTCTGAGGTTCTCTGTGAATCACAGCCTTCGTTAAAACTGTTCATCATAAATCCACATCCACCAAAAAGAGACTCTCCATCTGCTCCTTGTTTTGGCTGTCAGTCTTACAGGATATGACCTTGGCCATGAGGAAGGAGAACGGAGAAATCTTACCAGCTACTCCAGTTGTCTGGAGAGAAAAGTGAGAGGGAAGGTACTTGAAGTTAGTGGCCAGAACCCTGGAAAAGGGAAATTTAGGTGCCAAGGTCTGACACAGACCAGGGAATCAGCAGCTTCCCACATTCAGGGATTTTGGAACTGTGGGCGTGTGACATTGTGTGACAGAGAGTGTCACTAAATTTCTCAAAGGAGTTTCTAAGAGATTAGAGACCTGTCAGAAAATGGGTCAAGTAAAAAGACTTGGAGAGTAGATGGACATGTATAATTAAAAAAAGCTACTTTGAAATCAATTTAATGAGAAGTGGGCCCATTTTGGAGGATAGCTATATCTTGAATTCAATAATAATAGTAAAATACATCTTCTGCTTCAAAGGCATTTGAAATGTCATTCTTTGGAGCATACCGTTTAATTAATTTAGGTACACAAACCAAAATAATACCTTTTAGTTTCTTTTCACTCCTAACAATATCATGCATCATGAAAAGGAAAAAGATGATCAAGTTTCAAGGCGCTCCTTCATTTCAAACATATGTTGCCAGTAGCTTTTCTGCATCTTTAATGACTCAGTTTTGAAAATAAGGAATTAAAATACTTTTTTTTAAAACTTAGCCTCTCCAAATATCAAGAAATAAAGGCAAAGAAAGAAAGCACCCTTTATTTTTATTTTAAAGTTTATTTTGAGAGAGAGAGAGACAGAGAGAGAGAAAGAATCCTAAAGAAGCTCTGTGCTTAAAAAGTAATGCTGGACAGAATTGGATTAGATTTTAGAGAAATTGGGTGCAGTAGTCAGTAGAGACCAGAGAAGTAGCCATCTTCTGAAGCAAAGGAGAAACGCTTCATGGATCAGGGCAGTTTCAAAGGAATCTTGAAGAAGAGATCAGATGAAGTCAAAGAGAAAAGGAATTTTCAGGAAGAAGGATACATAGCATCAGAAATAAGAATATTCCAAAGCAGGTGGTAGACGGGGTTGACAGAACTTGAGGATTGGTCCAGTTAATGCAGAGCAGCATGATATATGCTTACATAGGGGCACACGGAGAGCCCGCATTATGTGTTTGCTGAGTGATAGGTGCTTCGTACACATGTTCTTTCCTAAGTCTTCATGATCTTGGAAAATATAAGCTCTGTGCTTCTCTGATTCCTCATTCATAACCGAGGCTAATAATAAATGAATGCCATGGTGCTACTGTGATTAATAAATCTGTGCAGATTCTTAGTGCAGTACCCTGGTCTAAAATAAACACAACCATTATCTTGTTCTCTGCTGTATCTGTGGTCCCACAGAACTTTCTGAAACTTGTGCAAATGTTGTTAAAAGAATTCAAAAAGAAAGCAAAGGCATGGAAATGTATATTCTAGGTAGAGTGAATAAGTTAGTCTGGTAGCTGGAAAGGGCTCACAGGGAAGGAATGGGAGATCAGATTTGAGGGATTTGCTTTAGAAGAACTAGGCCTTGGGTATCACTCAAGATGTTTATCAAGGACACTACATTAGCAAAAGAAAGTTTAAGAAAAAAGTAGTCTGACACAGCCCAGAAGCAGCGTGAGTGGCCTAGGCACATGTAAGGAAGCAGAAGGGTGATGTTTTTATTTCAAAACAGTATTGATTTCATTTGTCCTGAACTGCTATTGGGTCCCAGCCCTTCTAGAGGTCAGCTCCCCTCCGTCCAGCAGCAGAAGAACAGTATAATAGAGCCACGGGAACCTTCCTTCAAGAATAAAGCTATGTTACGACTTTGAGCCCTTTTCCCCAGAACTGGGCGTTTTTAACTCCTTCTGGTGATGTGTCATGCTATTGTAGGTCATTCTTAATTATGTGGGGTTTTTTTGGTGGTTCTTAATTTGTCCTCCACTCCAGAGTACAGAAATCCCTTTGGTGTGGGTATAACTGCTATCCTGTCCCCTCCTCTGCCTACTACTTCCCACAGGAGGTTTGTCCACAGGCAGTCCTGAGATTACCCTTCCATCACACTCTATGATCACCCAAAATGATCATTCCTTGGCTGGGAGCATGGCTCTGAACCTAGCAGGGCCTTGGCATTTGTCACTTCTGTCAGTTTACCCAACACTGAGACTTCTAGGCAAGCATTGTGCAAAATGAGATACATTATTGTCATGATTCCACAAGTTCTACAAATATTTGTAGGGCATATACAGATTTAGATACACCAGTGTTGGAATAATAATATGAAATAAAAATAGACATCTTCTCTGCCCTCATGAAGCTTATAGTCTTGCTGGAGTCATGAGCAGTTGAATAGATTGCAATAAATGTAAATTTGCAACTATAACATTAAAAATTACAATGTCCTCATAAATTGGCTATCTCCAGTCAAATAAATGTAAGATTAAGTTTTATGTGTCTATTTTGGATTTGAAAGAAGTCCACAGAGCTTGATTAATTGGATTTATATTTTTATTGTTTTCAGATTTTATTCTAGACATTGCAAGTGGGGAAGAAGGGTAGAGAAGTAGAGGTAGAGAAAGAGAATCCTAAGAAGGTTCCACGCGAAGCATGGAGCACAATGGGGGGCTCAATACCACCATCCTGGGATCATAATCTCAGCTGAAATCAATAGTCAGATACTCAAAATCGACTGAGCCACTCAGATGCTCTGACTGAATGGATTGATTAATTCAAGGTGATTCACTCAACTATATTCCAGGCTCTGTGCAAGCCTTAATGTATAGGAAGAAAAGAGAGGAGGGCCTGGAATAGGATCTCTTGGATTGTAAGATCTTAGGAGAAAAAATGTCAGCAATAACTAAAGAACTAATATTTCATCATGGAAGATGAGAAAAAAGAGCTTCTCCAGAAATGAATAGGTCTAGCTTTATTAAACACTGTATTTTAAAAAAGGAAGACATGAACTGAAAAGTAGCACCTACATGAGCAGCTTGGATTCCATTGGTAAAATAAGCAAAAGTATTAACCAAATGGATTTTTTTTTGTCTTATCAAAGAAAAGGTATAGATCACTAGTTGATGTTCAGATAATTCTGATTACATAAGGAATTGTAACTCAATGGCAAAACAATCGTAAGCCTTAAAAAAAAAAAAACCATGAACAGTATAGTATCTTGTGGTACCCTTGATTTCTTAGGGTGATTTCCGAGTGCATATCATGATTCACATTCAGAAAGGATCTCTATTTTAGCTGGGCTGAACATAATTTTAAAAAAACAACATAAAACACTGTGTTCCTAAACATACTCTTGATCTTCACTGTCATTTGTCCATATTTCCATGTATCATTCCTGTCTTCCAGTCAAGGCTTCTTTATGACGATGTTCATGACTCTTGAGGAAAACTGTCCTAAAAGTGACCAGATCAGTCACTTGTACAGGAACGTTCTTGCTCTAAACCTAACTTGGTCTCTTCCTGATCTGTTTTTAAACCAATTTCCACTGGAAACATGCAGCCTCTCTGTTTATTTTCTTTTTGATTTCCATACTTGCTCTCTCATATAAGTGTGCCGTGTGAATTTAATGAGCTGTTGACTCCAGTTTGTTAGACAGAATGATAGGTCTTCCATTTCCTGCATAATGGAGGCTTCCATAAATACATTTGCTCAAAGGAGATGCCCTGGCACACACTATCTCTTCTTTGTTTCCTATTTCGAGAGTACCTTTCTCGGAGGGTGTCAAGTATGAATTGTTTGTACACCATATGCCCATTAGCACCCACAGCAGCAAGTAGCACACATGCTCCTTAGCAGGATGGTCTTGACAGCGTTTCCCAGTTAAAGCAATCTAGAAATGTCCTCTGTCTTGGATGCAGAGGAACGCTTAGTTCTTCTTTCTGGATTTTACTTGTGGGCAAGCTTTCAAATTAAAAGGTGATCTCCACTGCCTCAAAGAATATAACTATGTTTTCCAGTATTTGTTTGCATAGATCTATCCATATTCTCCCTATTACTCCTCTCTACTGCATTGTCAGTGATGTCATCAGGAATGCAGTTGGTCTAAGTTTGGAGGAAACAGTGGACAAGTGGTGATGACTAATTGGAAAATTCACTTCTGAGTAGGTAAAGAGGAGCTGGAGAGTACTGAGTATCAGTAAGGGATGATTGTTTGATGGTACAAATTGCTTTTTTTTCTCTCCGTGACCATTATTTTTTTTCTGAATATGGGTAAGGTGTTGTCTAATTCGACTCCAGGCTTTTTAGTTGTGTCTTCTAATTCACCCTCTTTTCTGACAGATTCACTTTTCTGTAAATGAATATAATCACTTCACTCTTTGGCTTATCATGGCTAATGGTCGCTGTAAATCCAAGATTCCAGCCACAATTCATTCCTACTACAGATAAAGGAGAAGCCCTAAGATGGAAGCTTCCTTTAGGGTCTGCCACCAAATGTACCAAGTTATTTGCATTTGTAACTCCCCCAACCCTTACCTTTTCCCCTTAGGTTTCCCTCTCTTATCTATATTCAACCTCTTTCTGTTGAGGCAACTATGTACCAGAATTTACCCTATGCAACTCTCTTTTCTGTTCAGAAAAGATGTCCAACTTCTCAAAAATAGATTACACTGCAACTTCCATTTCCTCTCCACCTTCTTTACTTGATTCCACAGTCTTTGAGCTTCAGTCCCTGACAAAGCACCAAAATTAACTGTTGCTAAATGGGATGCTCAAGCTTCATGCTAAACCTTTTGGTGCTTATCTAACTGAATTACCTCAGTTTTGGAATCTTTCTCTCCAGAAAAAAACAAAACAAAAAACCTTCTTCTCTTTGTTCCTTGTCACACTTCCTCTCTGATTCTCCTACCCAGCCTTCTTTGTAGGTTTTCTCTTCCTCATATGTGCTGTTCCTCAGATTCGTT
Organism: Mungos mungo; assembly: GCA_004023785.1. Classification (NCBI taxonomy): domain Eukaryota; kingdom Metazoa; phylum Chordata; class Mammalia; order Carnivora; family Herpestidae; genus Mungos; species Mungos mungo. The sequence continues at coordinate 528,195 of PISW01000493.1, forward strand.
TCTCACTTCACATATTCTCCTTGGACAGAAAATGACTTGAAGAATACTCTATGAATGGGAGTTCTCTAAATCTGTATCTTCGCCCTCACTTTGTCGCTCCTTCTCTGGTCACTACTTTAAAGAAGGACCCCACAATCCAATTAGTTACTCTAGTCCATAATGTGGGCATCTTGGAGGTCTCTTCTTTGTTTGCCTTATCCTTGCAGTTATCCACAAAGGCTCTTGAATTTGTCTATTGCCTTGTCTAAAAGAGGACAAAGGTAGTGACCTATTTTCCATGTGTTTTTAAAAAATTTTTGATGTTTATTTATTTATTTTAAATATAATTTATTGGCAAATTGGTTTCCATACAACACCCAGTCCTCATTCCAACAAGTGCTCTCCTCAATGACCATCATCCATTTTCCCCTCTACCCCACCCTCCATCAACCCTCAGTTTGTTCTCAGTATCTAAGATTCTCTTATGGTTTGCTTTCCTCCCTCTCTGTAACTTTTTCCCCCTTCCCCTCCCCCATGGTCTTCTGTTAAGTTTCTCCAGATCCACATATGAGTGAGAACATATGGTAACTATCTTTATCTGCCTGACGTATTTCACTTAGCATAATACCCTCCAGTTCCATCCATGTTGCTACAAATGGCCAGATTTCATTCTTTCTCATTGCCATGTAGTACTCCATTGTATAGATAAACCACATCTTCTGTCCATTCATCAGTTGATGGACATTTAGGCTCTTTCCATGATTTGGCTATTGTTGAAAGTGCTGCTATGAACATTGGGGTACATGTGCCCCTATGTATCAGCACTCCTGTATCCCATGAGTAAAGTCCCAGCAGTGTTATTGATAGGTCATAGGGGAGTTCTGTTAATTTTTTGAAGAGCCTCCACATTATTTTCCAGAGTGGCTGCACCAGTTTACATTCCCACCAACAGTGTAGGAGGGTGCCCATTTCTCCACATCCTGGCCAGCATCTATAGTCTCCTGATTTGTTCGTTTTAGCCATTCTGATAGAGATGAAGTGGTATCTCAGTGTGGTTTTGATTTGTATTTTCCTGATGATGAGTGATATTGAGCACAATTTCATGTGTCTGTTGGCCATCTGGATGCCTTCTTTATTCAAATGTCTATATCTTTCCTATTTCTGTACTTTTATCCTATACTGTTATCCCCCTGCAAGTTAAAAGGCAGAAGGTAGCCTGATCAATATTTATAAGTTATATTACTCTGATATCTCATAAAAAAAGTAAACACATGTAGGTGAACCTGGGTGGCTTAGTCGGTTAAACACCAGACTTCAGCTCAGGTCGTGATCTTGTGGTCCATGGGTTTGAGCCCCACATTGGGCTCTGTGCTGACAGCTCAGAGCCTGTCGCCTGCTTTGGATTCTTTGTCTCTCTCTCTCTCTCTCTCTCTCTCTCTCTCTCTGACCTTCCCTGCTTTCTCTCTGCTTCCCTCTCTGTCCATGACTCAAACCAATGGACCACAATATCGTGACCTGAGCTAAAGTCAGATGTTTAACTGACTGAGTCACCCAGATTCACCTACATGTGTTTACTTTTGTTATGAGATATCTGAGTAAAAAAACTTATAAATATTGATCAGGCTACCTTCTACGTGCCTTTTAATTTGCAGTGGTATAATAGTATAGGATAATAGTACACATATAAGAAATATGTAGACTTTTGAATAAAGACTGCAGTATATTTTGAATAATAAAGTGCAGCTTAATTTTTAAAATCTTTGTATTAACCAAAAAAAATTTAGAACATGAAATGATTCACTTGGATTTTGAACAGTAAGGATGTAATTGTGTGAAGAATAGATTGGAATAAGTGTTTAGGGGAAAAAGTTACTTAGTAAAGAGATCAAGACAGTAAGAAAACTGAATTAGGATATGAGCAAGATCTTTGCATGTATATAATGAAAATTTTTCCATTATTTACATTAATATACTTTTTCAATGATGTAGAATATATAATATCTACTTTTTATTTCTGAAGGACATTTCTGATAATGTTTTTGTTGTTGTTAGTTTTCTAAAGGATGGATAGATTTTATGTTATTTGTTTAATTAGATTCCCTCCCCTATCCTTTCATATGCACCGTAGGAATAACTGTGGAGTAAATGAATATAATTTAATTTTCTCAAAAAATCTGACAACATAATTGGAAACCCATAGCTACCATGCAGACTTCTGACACTGCTTCAAACATATCTCAAATAAATGATCAGAAAGCATAGATATATTTTTATCTTAAGTCAAACTATACTCTAGAATTTCCCAAGTATTTTGCTCTTTCTGAATGTTTAAATAAAAGGCTCTTTTCAGCACCCATAATTACTTATTAGTTTTAGAAAGTTCACAAATTTTTTATGTTGAGATCTTATGAACTCAGATGAATACAATGGTGGCAAGTTGTTTAAATAAATCTTGAGAAAAGAGTCACAGTAGGGTATAAATTTCTCCCACATGGAGTTTTGGAAGACCCAGGGGCTCTAAGCATTGAGGGAAACCATGGGATGCTTGATGGACAAATAAGAAAAAAGAAGCATGAGATAATCAAACCATATGAATGAGACTTATCTGAGTTGAAAGTATAAGTTTTATGCAGAAAATACCTATTACCTGTCACACAATGTTAAACTTGGACTCTGAGCAAAGTTGCATTATTACCATGAGCTCAAAATCAGGGATATATGTCACACTGAGCTCTCCATGGTACATGAGAAAGTGATCCAGTCATTTATTACCTGAGCCCTATTAAAATTTCCAGAGTGCAAACATAAAACTTTACAAGCGAGCACTCCAAGTTAGCTGAGGGAGTTGGTAGTTGGTCCACACTGGTACCTAGGAACTGAGGACCCCTGTCACATGCCCATTCGCCTTGAGTACATGGATACAAGGATGCTGTAGGCTTGGGTCAGAAATAAGTAGAAAATGGGACTCAGGGCAGTGTGATCTTGAGAGACTAATATTACAAAAAGATGGCTAGACTTTGGATGATGACTCAGAAACAGAATTAATAATTGAAAATCTCAGCAGTTACCTTAAATAGGTAGGCTGAAGTAAGTAATAAAGTATAACCTTTTACCTTCATATTTTATACTTCTCAAAAACTTTTAGTATTGAACTTTACTTGTATGTTTGAATTAAGTCATTAATTTTAAACCTGAACCCTCGTCTTTGAACAGAGATGCCTACTGAATGCTTGTTGCTTGAACAAATCAGATACAAACAAGAACAGAATTAATGTTTTTTCTTCTTCCCTTTTGAATATACTAGGCAAATCACCAGTTGCACTCTGTAAGGGACAGTGTCCTGTCTGGGAAACAAAAAGAACACTCTAAGCATTTCAATCAGAGAAGATTTGATACAAGGAGTTAGTTACACAGTCTACAGAAGGCTGAAAGAGAAAAGGGGACCACTAAACAAAGGCAGGAAAATAACAGCAGAAAGCAGTTAGGACTTAAGAATCCCATAAGGAATAGGGTAGGGTTACCAGAAACTAGATGCTAAGATGTTTGAGGAAGGGACATTTCTGGCTGTTGCCAACAGCTCTGAGGGTGAGCTGTGGTTGGTCTGGAAGTGCCAAGGGAAGCCAGAGCCTGGAACTAAATTGATGGGAACAGAAGGAACCAGAAAGGAAGTTCCTTCTCCCTTTGAGCCCCCTCTAGGGTTTCCTGCTGGCAGAAGCCAGTAGGAAACCAGCTAATAAGGAAGTTGAGGAGCTTAGTTTGTAAGATCAGAGCTGAGTAGAGGAAGAAAGGTGGGTTTGGAGCTGTAAAACAATATGTAAAATCCTGCACCCCTGTTGTGACAAGGAAACATGACCAACAAAGTCACAACAGCAATACATGACATGTGAGGTAACTGTTGCTTCAGGGGCTATTTTGTGGTTGGATTATCCCAACTTGTATTGAGTTCAGTTACCTGTGCTATTAGAACTCCCAATATTATTAGTAACACTGACTTGTTTTCCATGCACAATGGCTCTTTCTGCAGACACTGTCATCTTTTCTCTTAAATCCTAACATATTCGTATGGGCACAGCACTGAAATTCTGATGACACTTCTGACAAAGATGGGTCATTTCTAATTACAGTGTCCTTAGAGATTCCCCCTCTCCTGGTAACCAATGGACAGATAGCCCACCTCTCCAAACTGTTGAACTTACCATGCTACCCTATCCTTTCTATTTCCAGGCTATTTGTGTCTGCAAAGGTCCATTTACATTGGACATGACTGTTCTCTAGAGCTTAGTTCCCCCTGATGAGAAGTAGAGCACAGCTGAACAGATGAATTTACTAAAACTTGAGATTACGGCAAGAAGGTAGCCATTTACGAGCCAGGAAAAGGGCCCCTCCAGAACCTGACCTTGCTGGCACCTTGTCCTAGACTTTCCAGCCTCCAGAAGTGTGATAGATAAATGTCTTCTGTGTAATCCCTCTAGGATATGGTGTTTTGTTAAAGTAGCCCAAATGAAGACACTGTCCTTCTGAATATTCTTTCCTATTTTTCTGTACATTTAACAGTAATAAGTTTTGGGAAACTTTCATCTTGTGCTCTTCTCTCATTCTACTGTAGTATTTTTCTTATTGGGCTAGAAGTACTTTTTTTTAAGTATATGTAAACTGGGCCATATTCTTTTTGCTAAAATTTCTCCAACTTACCATACACTTTTTTTTTAACATAGGCAATTATTTTCCATCATTTACAATACAGTAGTTACAATGACACTCCAAACAGAAAAGCAAAGTAAAAAATCAAAACCCCAACTTCTATTTCATGTAATTAGACTTATACAGAAATTAGAAGGTTAAATAACAACTAGTTAATCACCTAATTTCACAGCTATCTGAAGTGGCAATCGTTATATAGCAGCTTATCTATGATACATTCAAGATAAATGATACAATTTATTACTTGCCCATAAGCTAAAACACAGCCTGCTTAATACCTTTCCTTAAATTCCACCTCTATACTACAGTATACTTGAGGTCCATGCAAAAAAGTAGCTACCTTTTATATAGGAAATGGATGCTTAAGTCTTTGGTGTTGTAAAAGCAACTTCATTTAAACATAACCACCCCCACCACCAAAAAAAGAAGAGGAAAAAAAAAAGTAACGAAAATAATAAGGGAAAAACCCAAGACACACTTTCTAGGGGAAAAAAAAAAAACCAGCATGTAATTTCTGTCCTTGACGGAATGTATTAAATAAGCAAACACCCCCAACAAGCAAAACAAGTACTACAATGTAAAAATATTAAAAAAAGAAAACCCTCTCACATGCATAAATGAAAGATTGCACACAAAGAACTCACATCTTTTCAAGCTTCAATAGTAAATATTCTGCTACTATGGTGTTAAATACTGCATGGTTTGCCCAAGCTAAGATGAAACCACATCATGAATCAATAAGCCTTTTGCATCTTCTTTCATATCTACTCAAAGTCATGCCTACTGCACCTCTAAACATTTCAATAAATCCAATTATACAGCAAACACTCCCAAAATAAACTTAGATTGTATTGCAGTTTCACTTAACAGTATATAAAATGCTGTGTTGTGACAGGTATCAACTATCCATTAGATACTGAATCAATTTTTCTTAAGCATTACTCACTGCTCACTTTTCTTGAAGCTAGATCATTCTGAAAATTTCCTGTTAGACCTATGAGTGCAAACATATGGTTTCTGTCCTTCTCTGCCTGACTTATTTCGCTTAGCATGACACCCTCAAGGTCCATCCACTTTCCTACAAATGGCCAGATGTCATTCCCTCTCATTGCCATGTAGTACTCCACTGTGGCTACCTTCTTGTCGTACAGACATTTGGTGGAGAAAGGAAAAGGAAGCAAGGCTGTTGAGTGTCTTTTTCTTTAGAAGCACTGATCCCATGATGATGGTCCCATGAACTTAATTAGCTCCCAAAGGCCCCACTTTCTAATACCATTACATTGAGGGCTATATGAGTTCAGTTGACACACAATACCTATATTTCAGGTGCACAACATAGTGATTTGATCTCTTTATACTAATCGTCAATATTCTTGACTTTTTTTCTCACCCAGAGGTCTCTAAGCATCTGAACTAGAAGAAATAACTCTTATTCTTAAATCCAACTCTTTAAAGATCAGTAAATATTAGTATCCAGTTTTCTAAAACACTGTCATTGGCAGTTTATCCTATATTGTTTAGAATTTGTAAACTGGTATCTTTTTATCATGTGCAAATGCAAGAAAAGATACTTATTTTCATTAAAGTAGATTTAGATCCTTCTTGTCAGAAGATTTATATGATGCATAAATATATCTTACATGTGTTGTGATTAACTTAATTGTCTGTATCTTGGTACTGTTATCCTCATGCCACTGGATTTAATTACATTGCATTATGACTGGTAATTAAACAGAACAAAATATCATTATATCATTAGTTGGTTTTATAAGGCCTTGAAACCTATTCTAAGAGCTCTTATATATAATAAAAATTCTCACCACTAAAAAAAAATAAAATAAAATAAAACTTGAGATTATTTCATTTTCCAAAATCTCCAAATCATTTTGTATTATTTCTGGGCCCTCCAAATATTATTACGCCTTGCATAATTAAACCAAGATGTTCCTTCTAAGGGAATGGTTGCCTTGTCAACCAGAATCAATTGTCTATCATCTGCTGGTAGAGATGGATAGGCACGATGGATGAAACCTACAGATGATCTCCACTCCCCATTTTACCTAACACATAATTTCATTCCATACAGAGTAAGCCTGGGGCTTGTATCAAGACTGTTAATACTTGGCAGTGTGGTCCATTGGTCCTAATTGATGCATCAATTGATAAACTCCCTGAAAATAAGATCAAGTACTTCTAGATTTTAGCATTTTTTCCCTTTCTGTTAAGGGAATATTTTCCAAAGCTCATCTGGTGTCCAGAAATAAAACCAATGGTTTTAAATATTTGCTCAGCATAAGAATAATACATGCAGCCTTAAAATTTTTTTCATGCTTATTTATTTATTTTGAGAGAGAGAGTGAGCGAGAGAGAATACATGCACACACACGGGGAAAAGGCAGAGGGAGAGGGAGAGAGAATCCCAAGCAGGCCCATGAACCATGAGATCATGGCCTGAGCCTAAATTAAGAAGAGTCGGATGCTCAGCTTAATGAGCCACCCAGGTGCCCATACATGGAGATTTTTGAAGAATAGATGCACAATCTTCATCCCAAATGCACTTAAAAGAGTATGAGTATTGGGGCCCAAATGTGCAAGTAAAGCTCAATAGACCATTTTGAGGTATCATCAGAATTGAGAATTGCAGATTTATTTCCCCAGGGTAAGTGTAAGCTTCATTGAATTAGTATTGACATTTTGGTATGGTTGGTGTCAAACAACTGATGGAAGAAATGTTAGTCTAAGGATCTTAACATCATTTAGTTAGGGTTAAGTACTAAAGGCTATTTTCTTTATTGGTTTGTTTGTTTATTCCTTGTGGGACTGCTGTGAACTTGAACTCTTTTAGATGGCTCATAATTGAGTCACATTCGAGTATGTATTCCACTTGTTTCTTTTGTGTGTATGAAAGCTCTGGCATGAGCAGGGTGGATGATAAAACCTAGTTAGATGCCAGCTCTGGACTCCCTGATAGAAACTGGAATCTAAGCTGCATTACTCAGTGGGGGTTGATATCTAGAGAAGCTTGAAGTTTAAGTACAGAGCCCAGGAATCTCCAAAGGGAAAGCCATTTCTGCTCTGCGAAATAACTGGGCATAAATGTGGCAAGGACCTCCTCAGTGTCCAAGAAATGAAGAGCAGGCAATGGTTTTCAAGGAGTTGAAGAAAGTGACCTTTATGAAAATGGAGAAACAAAAGTAGCTGCCTGAGAGAAGAAGAAAAAGTGTATCACACTGAGAAGGAGAAAACAAATCCACTTGAAGGACTAGATTCTGGGAGGAGAGGTACTTGGGAACCTACCGCTTTGGGCTATGATGGGCCATTACCAGCTACAAGCCACTGGGCCAGCTTCAGCAGATACCCCAAATTGTTCGTCTTATTTGGGGGTGTAAAGATGCTTTTAATAAAAGGAAATCAGTGCATATGATATAGATGAAACCAATGTTTGTAAGACCTTAATACCTACTGAGAGATATTTGTTAAAGGTAATTTTGCTGATTTAAAAAATTCCATCAAACATCACTCACAAGAGTAGAGAAAAATGTACTTTCATTCATCGTGGTGATGTAAAGCAGTGTGATAGCTTGGGAAATCTTTTGAATATCTAAATCTCATGAGATACAACTTGTTTTTGAACTCATTAATCTAATTTTTTTCCTTCTTCTTTTCTAAGGAAATCCCCCCTTCCCCCCCCCCACACACAATGAAGATAAAAGCTCTAAGCACAGAAAAGGAAGTTTGAGAATTAATTTTTGTGATAATAAAAAATTGGAAGCAAACTAATATAAATGATAACCAAATGATTTGACCATTTATGCTTTAGGATAAAACAGAATTCAAACTTGCATCTCCTTTACATATCTAATTATTTAGAGATAATATATACACACATATGTTAACATGTATAGCATATGGGCACACACAAATAGAAAGTGAAGGATGGGTGCCTGGGTGGCTCAGTCAGTTAAGCATCCGAAATTAGCTTGGGTCATGATCTTGTGGTTGTGAGTTGGAGTTCCACGTTGGGCTCTGTGCTGACAGCTCAGAGCCTGGAACCTGCTTTGGATTCTGTGTCTTCCTCTCTCTGCCCCTCCCCTCACTCATGCTCTCTCTCTCTGTCAAAAATAAATAAATGTTAAAATTTTTAAAAAAGAAATTGAAGGATGAATTAACATTATTGTCAGTACTATTTATTTTTTAGTAAGAGCATGTGATTGACTCTATCTTAAATTTTTAAAAATGCTTGTGTAACAATTTATGTTTTGGCCACTCTGTGGGCTGCTCTTAAGATGGCTGTAAAAGTAAGCTTATTGAAGTAAAATTTGCATACAGTAAAATTCACTGGTTTAAAGAGGACAGTTTGTTTCAATCGATGTATGCAGTTCTGTAACCATTACCACAGTCAAGATGCGGAACATTTTCCTGTCCTCGTAAGTACATTTCTTCCCTTACCCGTATCAGGCCTCTTTATATTCAATCCCCTGTTCTCAATCAGCCCCTGGCAATCGCTGTTTGAATTTTTGTCCTTGTAGTTTTGCCTTTTCCAGAGCCAAATAAACTGTACCATTTTCTTTCTTTCTTTTTTTTTTTGTATAATCTCAGTGTTTTTGTACTTTTTTTAATGGTGCATACCTTTTTTTAAATAGTTAATTGTCAAGTTGGTTTCCATACAACACCCAGTGCTCTTCCCCACAAGTGCTTCCCCCCCCTTCATTACCACCACCTCTCCTCCCCCTTCCCTCCCTTCAACCCTCAGTTTCAATGGTTTTCAGTATTCAGTAGTCTCTCAGGTTCTGCATCCCTCTCTCTCCCCAATTCTCTCTCCCCCTACGGCTCCCCATGGTCCTCCATTAGGTTTCTCCTGTTCTCCTGTTAGACCTATGAGTGCAAACATATGGTAACTGTCCATTTTCTGTATGCCTTCTTTCACTTACCCTTGTGTGTCCAGCTACTCTCAAAAAAGCATAATACTTTCATTATTATCAAGTTGCTGGACCCGTATCAGTACACCCTATTCACTTAGGGTTGTGTTCCTTGTAGGGTAAACAGCGATTCATTCACCAGTTGATGGATATCTTGGATCAGTTGGATAATTTGTGACACACATACTCTTGACACCATCACCACAGTCAAGATAATAAATGTTTCCATCACTCTCTTTAATGAAAAAGTTTGTTCTTGACCCTTTGCCAACCATGCCTCCTTCTATCCCATCTCCAGGCAACCAATGACCTGCTTTCTATCACTATAAATTAGTTTGGCTAGATTTTATGTGAATTAAATCACACAATATGTACTTTTTATTTTTTTTTGCATGGCTCTTTTCCCTCGGATAAGTGATTTTGAGATTTATCCATGTTGATGCGAGTATCAATAATTCATTTGTTATATTCCATTTATTACCATAAATTGTTAATCTAAACACTAGTTGAATCACATTTGGCTTTAATGCTCATTATACTTGAAAGAGTTCTCTCACAAAAAGATCTGCTGACTGAAATGGAATGGAATGTTGACTCCAATTGTTGAATTGTTCTACTAATTTTCCAAACTATTCACCAAATAGATAAATTGTTTTGCTGAAATTTCAATCTGCCCTCATGTCTCTCTGTTGACATTACAAATTAATTGTAAGTCATTAAATAATTACTTTTGTGATAAGTATGTTAAATCTAGTCAAGTTTTGCATTGAAAGATATTTTCTACTAAAAGGTTTGTAAGTGGATTAGAAAATTTTGCTTTTAAGTGTTTTAAGCATACAGTTGAGAGACATTTTATAGGTGATAAGATACACATTTTTAGGCATTAAATCATTTAATGCTTAAAACATTTGTAAACATCCTTTCAAAAATTTATATATTTCTTTTGAATAGCAGCTGTTCTCTCTTTCATTGGTAAAATGTCATCTTGAAGTTTAATATTTAATGTGTGTTTTTCTGAAATTACTCAGTAGCACATTAAGTTTTGGAAATTTAAAAAAAAATTATGTCTCTTCATAGAAGGAAAATGAGTTATGCCTCTTTGGTTGACAAAGGTAGTTGGACACAAAATAGCCAAAAACCTCTGTTATAAAAGATTGTTAAATATTGTTTCCTATTTATTACTATAAGAACTCAACAATAACATTAAGACCTTTAAAATATATAATTAAGTTCAATGTTAACATTCTGTAGTACTTTCTAAATGTCTGGTTGTAGCTTGTGTGCAGAAAGGACTAATGATCCAGTAAATGCATTGCAAATATGATATTGCACCTGTAATTTCATCCAGGAAAATTTTTGAAAGAAAATTGACTGAAATATGTTACATCAACAGTGATTACAGCTTTTAAATAATTTTTTAGTATAGCTTTCCTTTAATAGCTCAGAAAAAGCTATTACATACTTAAAACAGAATATAGCACATACCATAAACTGAGACATTATTTTTAACTTTGAGCCGAGTTTACAGCAAACCTCCCACACTGTGTAAATGTTTTAATACATGTTTGTTTAAACCACTAGCAATGTTTTCTGTGATTTTTCAAACACTAATTAACAGCCAAAGAAATGTTTGACTATATTGTTTTCTGCTCATCTTAATAATTTTTATAAATCATGACATAAAAGAAAAATATATTTCCCCAGTGGCCTGTAAATTTTGTCTATAATTGAGGAAGATATCCAAAATGTTTGAACTTTATTTTAAAGTTTCATGTAATTTTGTTAATATAGAATTGGATTTTGCATGACTATGATCACTGGTGATTTATAGCAAAAATTTTTGTCCACTCTTATTAGATTATTATTAGTTTCTACATATGGAATATGGCTGATGAAGAGCTTATATTAGGAGTAAAACTGTCAGCCTTGCTGTTAGCTGTTGACCACAGATCTAGAAATTCAACAGGGAAGAAGTGTATATCCATTCACGGGCATCATCTTGTTTAGCCAACAAATTTATAGCTCGTTGGTACAAAGGAAAATCTTAGGTTGAAAAACTAATCAGTAAAATTTTACATGCATCATAAGAACTATGTAAAAAAGACTAAAGTAGAATCTATATTTTAAAACTCTATGTTGTCCAGTTTGTTGGCATATAATTTTTTCATAGTAATCTCTGATGATTGCTTGTATTTCTAAGGGATTGGTTGTAATAGATCCTTTTTCATTCATGATTTTGTCTATCTGGGTGCTCTCTCTTTTCTTTCTGAGGAGCCTGGCTAGAGGTTTATTGATTTTGTTTATTTTTTCAAAGAACCAACTCTTGGTTTCATTGATCTGCTCT